>CAJQZM010041822.1:0-44781 GCA_907164665.1 Colias nastes | reverse complement strand
TGAAAATTTTTCTTTTCCACGCAGGCGAAGCTGCGGGCAACAGCTATAGTTATAAATAAATTCAAACACCTGTAATAATACGTAAATACACATTATCTTGTATGTGTTAAAGTTTGTTTATAAGTCGATTAACTTATCAAAAAGATGATATTTTTAGACATTATGTATCTAAAGAATTATTTTGCCTCGTAGATATGAAAGTTACTTGGGCATGTTGTCTTAAAGTAGTATTATATCCAGTGTGGGAAAGTGATGGCGCTAGACGACCTATATAGCGCTGTCATTTTTCCACACTGGAATTAATAATCTATATACTAATATTATAAAGCTGAAGAGTTTGTTTGTTTGTTTGATGGAACGCGCCAATCTCAGGAACTACTGGTCCGATTTGAAAATTTCTTTCGGTGTTAGATAGCCCATTTATCGAGGAAGGCTATATATAGGCTATATATCATCACGCTACGACCAACATGGTAACCGTCCAGCCCATGTAAAAAACTATCAAAATAATATACACAGACTAGTATTGCTCCATATGCTTCTTGTTAAATGTAAAATAATTCACAGCGTGCAAATGTTCGTGCATTTACTTTCGAATTGTTGGAATTTGACGTTTATCATAGATATTATTCCAAACTTCCATATTTAGTATGAGTTCTTGATTATTCTATATCTAGTTTGGTTCATAACATGGTCTATTACAGACATGCTTTAATAAGACAGGCTCATGAAATTATTGTATTGTCACCGATCCTTGATAAGTGTACGAAGTTTGAATTAAAACTGTCCGTTTAAAGTGGGTCAAAATCAAGTCTAAAGGAGTCGGTTAAATATAAAGATATAGGTTAAGCTAATAAAAGCGTGTTAATCAAAATAAGGGAGGTTCATGATCGTGCGCATACCTACTGCAGTAATATTATAATTTATCATCTCTGCAGTTAGTCTCCGAAATTCAACAGAACTGTAGTGGGATTTCCATTCTGTAAATCAACGTTGTTTTATCTTCAATCCATTATAAATAAAGACAATCGTAATTGCAAATAAGCTTCTAGTGACATCATGATAAATTATCACTCAATGTCACTTTTAAACGATATGTCATATACGGTATGATGTAGTTATTTTATTATAATAGGTGCTTAAGTTTGCATTGTCTAAATAAATAGGTGTGGGTATTTGGAAAGGTGTGTTGTCAATGAAAGATCTGTGTGCATAAAATTCGCACGTATTTTATTACATTTGAAGTTTATCCTATTCTACTAATATTATAAATGCGAAAGTTTGTTAGGATGGATGTATGTGTATGCATGTTTGTGACTCCTTCACGCAAATACTTCTGAACCGATTACAATGAAATTTAGCACACATATAGAGGGTAACTTGGATTAACACATAGGATAGTTTTATCCCGAATCGCACGGGAATTGGAACTATGCGGGTTTTTTTTTTGCCTACGCGGGCGAAAAGCTAGTGGCATCGACAACAGAACCTAGTTGTATATATTTTTATCGATATGTGATCATCTATAGGTATTAATAAAAAGGTCGAGGTAGGACAATTTGGACAGATAATTACGAATGTTGGATTTGTTCCGTTTCGCGTACATAGAATAAGTATATGAATACATCGAATGAATTGACAAAAACAGGTTTTAAAAACAAACTTTATACAGTAGTATTCCTCGCCTTATTGTAATAAAATGTATTAATGTAACATGTATTAATTTTAAATTATATGCACCATACACTGCATATGATAATTTTACGCAAAGTCGAAAAAAAGATTTTCGACTCTGCAGTACATACATATGTAACTATATCCATTTACTCGAAAATCATTATTATTAACCATTATTATTAATTATATTGCCATTAATTAATTATATAATTAATAAACAAACTCTACTTCATTACTTAATTATCAAATAGGCAAAAATAAAGCCAAGGATCATCTTTATTACCCACATCTTTTACGGGATTACGAGACCCTTATTTGAGCCTAGGAATCATTTTTCCTTCATATTATATTTCATAGATATAGTGTCCCAGATATCTAGAGCTTTTTGCTTGACCTATAAACGTTCTTATCCTATTCATCGCATTATGATAAAACTTACACATATTCGAAAGAAATTGTTATTTTCTTAAACCACTATCCTTACTTACAATAGTATAAATGTATTTGTTTGTTTTTTTTCACGTAGCAATTTTTTGGCATAACTTTTTCATGCTTGGGGATAGTTAGGAGGCTAGAGAGTGATAGGTTACTTTTTACCGTGGTGAAACATCTCACTCTCATGGAAATATGACCATTAGGGCAACAGCTAGTAGACATTTTATTAAATACTACCTAGCTATGCCGCACAGTTTCACCTGAGCACGAAACGGCAGGCAAAATCCAGTATGACCATGTCTCATGTGTTATTGATGTTACATATTACTGTAAAGTTTCTTCCAAATACGTCGAACAGTTTTTTCGTGAGAGTCTTACAAATATTCGCATTTATTATACATAATTGTAGGATAGGATAGGAGAATTCTAACAAGGACGTATAATCGCTAATTATTAAAAATGACATCACATAAGAACACTTATGAACATCTTAACGCAGATCTGTTTGCCGACCTACTTGATCGTTTAGGGGTCAAGGTTACATTACAGTGCGTAATTGTATGTAGGCTTATAATTTTATTTCTTATTATTGTGTTAGTATGAGGTGTTACCGCCTCGTTGGTTGGATAGTTCAGATTAAGACTATGAAAACAGAGTTGATAATTGATTGGTCACGTAATAAGAATTTGTTTGGTTAAAATAATGGCATAAATTACTTATTTTTCCTCTACGATTGGTAGTAGATAGGTACCTACGAGTATATGATCGTATGTATATGCTTTTTGGTCCACTTTACTTAATATCTTCACCTTTTATTTTTATTTCATCTTATCTGCTTCTATTCGTGATCCTATTAGGCATACATAATATATTCATAATAGACTAGCTTTCTGCCCGCGGCTTCGCCCGCTTTGTCTAAAACCTAATAAATTATATACTAAAACCTTCCTCGAGAACCACTCTATCTATTAAAAAAAACCACATCAAAATCCGTTGCGTAGTTTTAAAGATTTAAGCATACATAGGGACACAGGGACAAAGAAAGCGACTTTGTTTTATAGGTACTATCAACTATGTAGTGATAGTGAAGTGAAGCAGGAAAGATTAGGCAGAGTTGGTATCTACGTATTGATGGTTTTCGCTTTTCTTTCGACATTGTAAAAGGTTCAAATTAAATGTGAATTGTTAATAAATTACTGAAATAAAACAAGATAAATAAAGATAATGACAATATGAAACAGATTTAGTCTAAATTAAATAAATCCTAGTGTTAATAAATATTTAAATTTAAATTAATAAATTAAACACGCGGTAAAATGAAAATTCTATTAAAATCTTCACAGCTTTCCATCTCAAGAGTCGGCTTCAATATTTGAAGAGCTCTTGAATCGCAAAGGCCTAGTTTTGCGATCTTAAGTCTTGACTTAATGAAATTAATTTAAAACTTATTTATTCGAGATTAAAGCGTGTTTTGGTGACGAAAATATTGTTAACAAATGTTTCTACTGAACAAAGCATTTTTAATTAAATTGTAATAATTAGGGTTGTTGAGGATTCCTCTTCCGCTTCCTCATAATGCGGAAGTTCCGCAATATTTTGGGTTCCTCAACCGTTACCGCATCCTCAAAAATTAAATCAAAAAATTCCTCTTCCGCTATCGCTTCCTCAAAATTTAGAGGAAATTTATGAGGATGCCGTATCTACGACAACGCACTCGCTGCAGCGCGATGCTGGGCCGATCCGATCGGGCGGAGACTCTATTCGACTAAGTTTTATTCGTATACTATGAAAATATCTCGACAAAATCTAATCGATTTGAGTCACTTTTTTTACTGAGATAGATTAGGTTTTGTCGAGTAATATGCATAAACAAAATCGTATCTGAGTCCGACTCGTGACTCAAATAGTATGGTATAGGCCAGGCTTTGTAAATTCGCGATCGGGCGAGCGAGACCATGCCACCCGCGCTGTTACTTGCCTGTTTTTGCATATAATATTTTTTTGCAATTAATAAGCTCGAAAACTGTTGGACCAATTAATATTTTTATTGAATATGAACACTGAGTAAGATGCTTTTTTATGACAAAGAGGCAATTTTCCTAGTAGTTAAAATATCAATATTCAATAATATGTACATACAGGAGAGTGGCTTTTGTTCTAATTTTTTAATTTTTAATTTTGATTATAATTTCCTATCATCCTCGTCCTCATCCGCTTCCTCTTCCGCTTCCTCATCCGCATCCTCTTCCTCAAAAAAATATCCTCATCCTCATCCGCATCCCCTAAATTTGCGCGTGAAAATTCCTCTTCCTCCTCCTCTTCCTCATAATCACTTCCTCAACAACCCAAGTATCTAATACTATTAAAAATTAAAATTAGTGTATGTTTGTTTGTTTTTCAGTCAGAAGAGAATGATGTGTACCTAATATGTACGGATGTGAGTTTTTGTGTTTAGATATAGATAACTGATAGATAGCGGAAGGGGAAAATAATATAGGTTACTTAATACTTATAGAAGCCGTAATTTTTCAAATATCTCATCGGAAAAATATGTTTTTTTTTTATAAGTGAATTATTTTTATTCATTTCTATCTTCTCTTTTGTCTTGCAAACGCAATGCAAGTGACAGCTATTCCGTTTTGTTTATCCACGTAAGTTTAACTACTTTTTAAGATTTTTTACATTGTACTTATTTAAACTTACGTATTATTATTTTATTTTACTTGAGAATACAATTAATGTGCTTACTTGCAATGAATTTAATTTCATATTCTTACCTGATGAACACCTACCTACTTAAAAATGTTTTACAGCTTTTCTGCAATTATAAAAATAGTAAATCAATTCACTAATTAAACCTGACTTACCCTATCCGAAATCGCCTCCTCCATTTTCCCGCGCTTCAACCCAGGCGCGCGAACAACATTCGACGGTGGCGCCATAACGGCGGCCGGCGGAACGCTCCCGCCCGCGCCCGGCGAACCCACCGGTATGAAACCGGCTTCCATCGCGTCAACTTAACATCACTACTCGACGCTAGATGGCGCTGATATATAACGCGCGAACAGATCGATTATACACAACAAACATTAACGCGAAAACACAACACAACACTTCACTATTCACGATTAAACACTATTCAATTCACTTGGACGTTTACGTTTAAATCACTAGCCATTTTGAGGAACTGTTTTGTTTTTCAAATGTTTGGAACACATTCACGCGCGATTTTGAGCATTTGTTGAACGGAATGTTATTCACTTATCACACGAATTACATAAGGAATAACTTTTATCACATTAATAATTCGATGGAACGCGTTTTATTTATATATTCGGTCGTAATTAAAACAAAAACGAGTCAACGCGACGACGGTTTCAAGAATTCTGCATTTTGACTCGACACTCGCTTCCCTCTCCCTCACCGCCGAACCTGTGAAAGAGACAGACAACCATTATGGTAATTGACAAAACAACGATATGAATGGGCAGGTTCCGCTCATAAATATCTTTTTACGCTATCAAAGATCAAGGTATACAGCGATAAAATAATGTATTGTATAATAATGTGTTCGTTCACGTGAATTTTTCAATAAAATAAAACGCGGGAAACATCAAACAAACGTCAATTTACTTTTTTTTTTTCGCCTTGACACTGGCTGAATTGCACAATGCCTCATCGTTTAAAAAAAACAAATTGTGAAACTGGCCTTGCGTCTAGCGACTTTAGTCCTAAACAGCTTATTTTAATATCAATAGATTTTCGTAATAAACCTTGTTGATTTGCATTTAGGGAATCCTTGTGAGTTGTGAGTTGTGACAGATGAAAAATATAGCTGCTATTGTTTTATCTTTACGAAGGTCGAAGTGTGTTATTGATAGTTTACCAAAAACTTATAATACGTTTTTTAACAATATCACTCTTATTATTTTTTATACAGTTTGGTTAACTTTAAATAGTTGTTTCCTTACAACATTGTTTATTTAAAATTCTTCAAATGGAAAATGGAGAAAAACAGATTTTAAAAGAAAATTCCAAGATTTTCCTGTTATTAATTTCAGGGATACATTCTAAATTTTTATCTTATCTATAGCACAACATAACAGTAAAAATAATTCTATAAATTATCTAAAAAATTTTCGAAATCATTCTCGAATGTTTTTAATTATTTTGAGGAATAAAATAAAATAGAA
Source organism: Colias nastes (assembly GCA_907164665.1). Classification (NCBI taxonomy): domain Eukaryota; kingdom Metazoa; phylum Arthropoda; class Insecta; order Lepidoptera; family Pieridae; genus Colias; species Colias nastes. The sequence continues at coordinate 38,476 of CAJQZM010041822.1, read as the reverse complement.
AGAACAAATTAGTTCTTTCTTGTACGAGATAAAAGTCGATAAGACGGAACGTGACAGTATTAATAATTAAAATCTTGTATGACTATATAAATGAACATTTTTTGTAGGTATGTACTTGATTTTATATTAAACACAAGAATATATTTTTCTTCAATATGTATATCATTACGATAAAAAAAGCAGAGTAGCAATGAAAAATTCAAAAAAAAAACATTCTATGAGAACAGAAGTTAATGCGCAGCTAGCTGACCTTATAATTAAGTATGTATTTTAATTCTTCACAGATAAAAAAATAACTGTTACTAATTATCTGATAAAATACAAATAAAACAAGCATTTAACACACTGTTCAAGCTAATAAGATCCGACACGAAAGTGGCTATAACGTAGAGAAAACCACGATTTACAATTAAATTGCTCCACTTAACTCAGTCCTTTTTTGGAGATACTGCTTTCTTCTTAATGATGTTTAAGATATTATAGTGAAAAATATAATGAAGGATTGCCATCTAATTTTGATTGAAGTGAATTCGGTGTAGTTTAGGGAACCTTGGTGGCTATCCACACTATCCCTATTAATAGATATTTACATATTGCAAATGCGAAAGTAACTATGTCCGTCTGTCTTATCAAACAACTGGACCTATTTCGATGAAATTTTTTATACGTAAGTAGTTTGATACCTAAGAAAATACATAGGAATGTTTTTACTCCCGAAATCCCAAGGGAACGGGAACTATAGCGAGTTTTCCTTTGACTATACGTGGGCAAAGCCGCGTGCGGAAAGCTTGTGATTGTAAAGTGGTAAAGATTTTAGAGATGGCAACTTTAAATTTTGATAACAATACAAATGTAACTGTTATCTTACTATCTTATAGTGGTAAAACGATGCCTGGTTGAGATTGTTTTTAGTAATAAGGTCGCTCTCTATACTCTTTGACTTTGATATTTTTTTTCTCTATCTTTGTAGCCACTTAATCGAAATCCATTAATACATATTTATTGAAACAATCGATTAATAAATTATTTTGAGTCATTTAAATGTAAAACATTGCTTACGTGTTCAAATAAGGAAAATATTGTTTGGAAATATTATGTAACATATTTAGGTACTTGAATTTATTTTCAAACTTGATTGCTTATTTAATTATTTTATTTTGCTGCGTAATTTAATCACTACTTAGTATAAAACAAAGTCGCTTTCTCTGTCGCTGTCCCTATGTCCCTTTGTATGCTTAAATCTTTAAAACTACGAAACGGATTTTGATGCGGTTTTTTAGTGAGAGTTTGTAGATAAAGTGATTCAAGAGGAAGGTTTTAGTATATGTATAATTTATTAGGTTTTAGACAAAGCGGGCGAAGCCGCGGGCGGTAAGCTAGTATTTACATAATACGTTTCCATTAAAATGTTTCACGCCAGACTATTATAAACTTAAAAAATAATATCAAAATGTGTGACATCGTTCTTAAACAATACAAACGACATTACTTATATTGCAAACTTTATCAAAATCTGTTCAACGATTTTACATGATTGAGTAACATATATACAAAAATATATACATCTAAAATATTCGTAGATTGCTACCAATTTACCTATACAGAGATTAACTAACTTCTAATCCAAAGCTAATGATTAGAATTAAATCAAGTAGATACATACAGACAGATAAGTAGGCAGATAATTATATATACATAATGTGACCACATTCCTATGATAATAATCAGTTGGTATGATATTACATAATTATTAAATTGTACTAGCGGTCCGCCCCGGCTCGCCCGTGGTACATATTTCGCAATAAAAGGTATGCCTATGTTCTTTCTCAGGGTCTAAAGATTATCTGTGCCAAATTTCATCAAAATCGGTCCAGTAGTTTATGCGTGAAAATCATACATACATACATACATACATACAAACCTTTCCTCTTTATAATATTAGTATATATTTCATGTAAGTTTACAATCGATCTATGCTATACTTAACTTATCAAAATAAAATCAGTCCGTTTGTACGTTTTAAAATATACTACACTAGCGACCCGCCCCGGCTTCGCACGGGTGCAATGGCGGCCGGCCGGTACCGCCGCAAACGCTACGTCCCGCAATTTTTAAAGGGTATCATTTAAGCTATCACCAATTTAATTAGTTTTGTGTTTCTTAAATAATAGGGTTTGTCCTCAAAATAGTAGATCTGTCACCAAAATGTAGTCACCAAACAATGCAAAATCAGTTCCACAATAAATCACCTAAAATCCTGAGATATAAGGTCTAGTACCAAATAAATGTTTTTGTATGTATTATAGTGTGTCCTAATAAGTATTTAAGCAAACTAATTTAAAGAGATCACCAATAAATCATAGTTACTAGAAAATTGCATTAAGTTCAAATAAAAAATTAGGGTTGTCATCATCGTTTCAACCAAAAGATTCTGCTACTTAACTAGACTCCCAAGGTTCTAAATTTCCACTGGTAGTATAAATTATATTTAAATAAAATTTTTAGCAGAGTAGTAAATAAAACAATTAAAGTCAAAATAATCAATATTTATTGTTTAAAATAATTACCACTGAACAATCAGCGCTGGTTTAAAATAGCTGGCTTATGGCTAGCAGAATAGTAGATAAAACACTTAATTAAAGTTAAAATAATCAATATTTATTCTTAAAAATAATAACCACTGAATAATCAGCTCTGGTTTAATAGCTGGCTTATGGCTAGCATAATTGTCAATTTTTAAAGCGCGCCTATTTGTCTCCGCCCCTTTGATCATTTTTTCATTAAAATTATAAATTGATGTATTAAATTGGTAACGAATACTATTAATTTAATATCTGAACGAAATAAAATGTTACTACTGTATTGGTGACAAAATATCAAATAAAAAGGAGTCGCAGTCAGGGATCGATAATCGATTTATTTGGTGACAGATCTACCATTCTGAGCACAGAGCTATTATTTAAGTAACAAAACTGTTATTATAAGAACGAAGTTTATATTCATGTAATGCAATATAATTTTATTGGTTATCGATCTCTTATTTTACACATATATTAACATTAATTTGATAATTCATACCTGGGAACAATTTTTGTTTATCTGAGAACGAAAATATTTCGTGGTGATACAACTTGATGACAAATATAAATTTTGGTGATAGAAAATATAGTTCCCATTTTTAAATCTGTAATATCTTCGAAAATATTCACTTAAATCATACGGTGTAAAGGGCCATATAGATCTATATTAAATGAACAATGTATTCAAGGTATTTAATTGGTTAAGGATTAATGCTGTATTGGTAAAAATCGCTTCGAAAATTAACCATTATTTGTCGTAAAAAGTAAATGACAAAAAAAAGTTATTGTGGGTTATCCATAAGAGATAGACATATACCATCGCGGACTTTTCTGTAGACCTTTTCAATGTGTACAATACTTAGTACATTATTTTGATAAAACTCGTAGGGTTCAGCATGCGTTTGCAATGTAAGCGGAAAAAATGTAATTATTTACGACATCACATTAGAAACCTTAAAAATAACAGTACTTCTCCACTATTTAATGGATGTTATTATACATATAAACCTTCCTCTTGAATCACTCTATCTATTAAAAAAAACCGCATCAAAATCCGTTGCGTAGTTTCAAAGATTTAAGCGTACAAAGGGACATAGGGACATAGGGACATAGGGACAGAGAAAGCGACTTTGTTTTATACTATGTAGTGATAATGATAATAATTAATACCTATACGCAATTATATAGATGTTTCATATTGTATTTAACAATAAAATGGCTGATTTTTATTTAATAATCATATGTACATACCACATAGAACAAGCTACGGAATTTTATCATATTTATTAATCTGTTTTAAATCAAGCTTGTATTAATAGATTAAACATTTACAATGATTGTACGACTTAAAAATATACTGTAGCGTTTTCATTTTCAATTATTGGATCGAAGTCGATCGAAGCTGGCTTTATGGGAGCTAGGCGAGCGTCACGAAAAATCCTCACGACACTTTTTATATCGCCGCAAGCCGCAGCGCTACGCATTTTTTACAGTGTCCTAGCAGTCCTTCACTTATGTCTCATTTCATTTATCATTTAACTCGAATCTTATGAAGTAAAATGTAATAAGTATAAATAACTCCGCCCCCCCCCCCGCTCACCTAAAAGTTATAAACAGACAGACAATAGAATCATTATATTCATACGTAACGCATGGCTACTCTTTGATGCGTTTTGGGAGTGGTCATAAATCACGATTTAAAACCGTTTCCTGTTGATCTATAAAGTTAATAAACCAGTTAAAACTACGCCCTTTAAAATGTTACAATAATAACAAGTCATATCACATGTGAATTAATAAAAATATATACGAAAACCTGTATCTACATTTGCTTATTATAAATTACTTAGTTACCTACATAAAGGAAATGTAACTTGTAACTATGCTCCGCAGTTTTACCCGCATTGCTCCGCTCCTATTGGTTTTAGCGTGATGATGTTTAGCATATAGACAGCCTCGATAAATGGACTATCTAACAGTGAAATAATTTTTCAAATCGGACCCATGGTTCCTTGGCGCTTTTAAGCAAACAAACAAACTCTTCAGATATAAAGTATTACTATAGATAGTCTATAGGGAAAGATCAGAAATTAATTATTAGGAATTTTCAATTATAAGTCCTACCGAATCTTTTTATAAAGGCAATTAAAAATACATGATTCATAATTCTAAAAAAACCGGTATTCACAGTCTAAAACCGGTATAGTGAAAGTGTAGTTATCAATACATCTTATCGTTAGAAAGTAATTGCATCTATTATGGGTGTAATGATAGATCCGGTATCTAATCTGTGAGTGTCTATCGATTTTTTTTAGTCTATATGACATGTGTATAAGCTGTGGGAGCATTATTATTTTTAGTCTTTGACGCGCGAACTTTGAAAGTCACATCAAAATTCAATAATTTTTATTTGTATTTTTTTCAAAATCAGAAAAAAATATTGATATCAATATAATAATAGTTTCGTATTTGTCTTTTTTATCTGTTTGTGGCTTGTGCATTATCATATTTTAGCGTTAGCTACTATTAATAAGTATTCTGTGTTTTAGTAGTGCGTGTACACCTAAGGTGTACACGTTCTTAAAATCTTTGGCAGTCACAATTAAATCCACTCATTTTCATCTGTATAATGTTTTTCGAAATCACTTCAACAGTTTTGTAGTATAATTTCCTTTTCTATAATTTATGAAACAAGTAATATACATTAGTTAATTCCTTGTTTCATATATCTATACTAAAATTATAAAGCTGAGGAGTTTGTTTGTTTGAACGCGCTAATCTCGGGAACTACTGGTCCGATTTGAAAAATTATTTCGGTGTTAGATAGCCCATTTTTTTTTTTTTTTTTTTTTTTTTTTTTTATATTATCACCAACAAAAGAGCAAGCGAGTTACTTTTTGGAAGCTCGTCGCCGCCCATGAGCGTTCGCATTGTCGGGCACTTTGCGAACGATTTGTTGGCCTTTCAGGAATTTATACGCTTTCTTCTTGAAGGTGTCCATGTCGTATAAGTTAGGAAACACCGAGGCAGGGAGCTTGTTCCACAATAGCGTAGTTCTCGGCAAAAAGTGTCTCGTGAATCGCACAGTAGACGAGCGCCACGCATCCAGGTGGTGAGGATGGTATTTTAGTTTGTGTCGCGCAGTGCGGTTGTGGAATTGCGCAGCTGGTATTAACTGGAATAGTTCCTCAGAACACTCTCCATTGTATATTCTATAAAATACGCACAGTGATGCAACATCACGTCGCAGTGCTAGTGGGTCCAGCCGATCGGTGAGCTCGGGTCGGTCGACGATTCGAGATGCTCGACGTTGAAGGCGGTCAAATGGAAGCAGCTGATATTGGGGTGCTCCAGCCCAGAGATGAGAACAGTATTCCATATGTGGCCTAACTTGAGCCTTGTAAAGTTGTAGGCGATGAGCTGGCGTGAAATACTGTCTCGCTCTTGCGAGCACCCCTAGCTTCTTTGAGGCTAGTTTAGCCTTGTCTTCCAAATGACCCCTGAACTGAACGTCGCTCGCAATGTCGACCCCGAGAATTCCGATGCAAGGCGTGGCATTAAGGAGAGTGTTTTGGAATTGAGGCGCAATGTCAAAGGACTTCTTTTTCGCGGTGAACGCGCAAACTTGTGTTTTGGAGGGGTTGAACTCGACTAAGTTTTTCTGACCCCAAATCGAGATTTCATCGAGTGATTTCTGAATATTCGACACAAGTTCTTTCCGGTGCTGGTCCACTTGCTCCTGAGACATATTTGCAACGCCGGTATAAGCGGCATCGCCCGTACTATCGTCCGCATAACAATGTATATCGCGTATTCGTAACATATCATTGATGTGCAAGAGGAATAGCGTAGGCGATAGCACGCACCCCTGTGGAACACCAGCATTCACAGGCATAGATTCTGAGCATGTTCCGTCGACAACGACCCTGATGCTTCTTGCCGTGAGAAAACTGGCTGTCCATTTGCACAGTCTTTCAGGAAGGCCGTACGAAGGCAACTTGGAGAGGAGCCCCTTGTGCCACACCCGGTCGAATGCCTTGGCTACATCTAAACTGACTGCCATAGCTTCCCCCTTACTCTCAATTGCAGACGCCCATCGATGTGTTAGGTAAACCAGAAGATCACCAGCCGAGCGGCTACGACGGAAACCGTACTGATGGTCGCTTAACAGCTGATGATCTTCTAGGTACCGTAACATTTGGCAGTTTATGATCGATTCCATCACTTTTGAGAATAAGGAGGTAACAGCAATTGGCCTATAGTTTTTAGGGTCAGAGCCTGAGCCTTTCTTAGGTATTGGGTGTATCAAGGCGGTCTTCCAAGAGCCCGGAACTTTGCCAGAAGCGTATGAGCACCGAAACAAACGCGTTAGAACTGGGGCCAACTCGGGAGCACAAGTTTTTAGTACAATGGCAGGGATTCCGTCCGGCCCGTTCGATTTATTCACGTCCAGAGAAAAAAGGGCTTTACGCACGGCACGTTGCGTGAATTTCACATCTGTCATCATATTATTGCAGTGTGGGATGGTAGGTGGAACCCTTCCTTCATCTTCCAAGGTTGAATTCGACGCAAATAGAGAGACCAATGTGTCAGCTTTTTCTTTTGCAGTATAAGCCAAGGTGTCATTATCCCTGCATAATGGTGGAAAAGACGATTTGCAAAAGTTCCCTTGGATGGCTTTGGCCAGTGACCAAAAAGCCCGTGTGCCTGAAGGGTACTGTACTAGCTTCTTGCCAATCTTAACAATGAAATCCGACTTTGCACTAAGGATCTTTTTCTTGAACTGTCTGGAGGCAGAGTTATACTTTTTTTTTAAATACGAAGCTCTGGGATTCTTTTCCGCTGTCGCTTTTACCCAGGCCTGAAAACAATCCTGTTTAAAACGCGATGCCACTTTACAGGATTTCCCGAACCAGGGTTGAGACTTGCCGCCAATAGGTACCACGGAATAGGGAATATAAAGTTCCATACCCTGTGTGACCACATCGGCGACGGAGTCAGCGCAAGCATCAGGATCCTCAGACGAGAAGCAAATTTGCCTCCATGGGTAGGACGCAAAGAAGGTACGCATCCCGTCCCAGTCTGCCGATCTGTAGTGCCAGACACGTCGATAACTTGCTGGTCGCGGCTGAGATTGGCGCGTGATGGACACAGTACTCTGAACCAAACAGTGGTCAGACGATCCAAGTGGGGCTTTAACGGATATCTGATAGTCGTCCGGATGAGAGGATAGGAAAAGATCTAGTAGTGATGGCGTGTGATCTTCCACGTCCGGAATCCTTGTGGGTGCAGATACCAGTTGAGTTAGACCATAAGACAAAACAAGGTCGTAAAAAGAGCGCCCTGCATGATCCGTGATTCTCGATTTCAACCATTCTGCATGGTGAGCATTAAAGTCGCCGAGAACCACTATTTCGGCGGAGGGAATCTTTTGCAGTAGTGTGTCGATTGTGTCCTGAATGTGCTCAATCAGTTGGTCAGTTTCATCGTTTCCGCTGTGTCTCCTGTAAAGGCACGCGTAGATACGGGGGTGATCATCGCAGTCTACGCGAAGCCATAAGATGGATAGGTTATTATTACCATCAAGGACGCTGAGGCGGCGACAGCAGATATCCTCTCTAGTATAAACGCACACGCCGGCGCGTGGTAGAAATGAATGTTCCAACGCGTAACCCGGGTACTTAAGGTAGGAGATGTCAGCAGGAGAAGAAATCTGTGTTTCCGTCAAAAACATTAAATGTGGCTTAGACGTCTCAAGATGTTGGTGGACGGCCGTAAGATTCGAATGGAGCCCCCGAATGTTACAAAGATCCACGTGTAGTGACATGGTAGGGGACGCCGATGTTGGTTTCCTTTTTTTACGCCTAGCAGTGTAAGAAAGCGGGATTTTGCCCCCCCCAGAATACGTGGGGCAGCCTAAGCGGGAACGCTCAGGGAGGGATTCTCCGGCATCGTCGACGCCGGTACCCTCCTGGGGTAGTCCTTTTTTAAATACCGCTGCCATTTGTTTACTTGAGGGGGTAAGGGATTGGGCCTCCGGTCGTCTCACTGACTCAAGCGAAACGCAAAAAAATTGCTTCACGCTGGTATCCAGTGAGACAGTGGTAACTTCCCCGGACAAGCTACAGCCCAGTCGTGCTACATACGAATATGAAATTGTACGTAGCTGTAGCTCTACCACTGTATAGAAATACGCCAGAGCCTCGTCCGTTGATCGGCAGGGTGCACCACGAGCAGGTGAGGTTGGCTTTGGCTGAGAGGTGTTAGACAGCCATTGCACCCCAAAAAAAAATTTATCTAGGAAGGCTATAGGCTATATTATATCATCACGCTACGACCAACAGGAGTGCACGGGGATGAAACCGCGCGGAGCAGCTAGTCATTGATAATAAGAGTGCTATCAATGGCTTAATATTTTGTTTTCCTTCTCTTTACAAACAAGTATGTCTTTCTTTTTACTAAAGATTTTACTGTTCATTAATTAGTTGCGAAATATTCAAATTCTTTACATCTTTAGAATCTTCTAGGCTCTTCCAATCATCATTACTATGTCAATGACACTTTATCACACAGATCAGCTAATGCACTTCTATATTAAGAACAGATAGGTTAATTGGACTTTAACGTTTCCGTTGACTTTAATAATTATAAATCAAATGGTGCTGTGAATTTAGCGACCCTTGTAAGGAATGATGAACATTGCTAAGAATCTGTAATAGTTTTCGAAGGCTATACCCACAGAAGACCAATGTTCACGAAGTGGCTTATGTCACCAAGAATCGGAAAAGGATAAGAGCATCGTCAGTCATTTTATGCATAAGGTTCAAATTACTTCTAATGACCCCTATTTTGATATCATCGGAGAGGAAATTTATTAGTTTGGAAAAATCTTTATTTGAATATAAATTAATCTAATTAGGTATCCCAATTAGTAATGAATTAATCTAATTGGGTAGATATCCCAATTTTCATAATTGAATTAGTGATATTGCGAAGAAGTAGTAATTTAAAAAACCAAACAACTGTTTTAACTTCACGCGTTTGTCACTCCACCTGGTGTCTAAAGCGCCATCTATCGACACGTTTTCCTAAATAAAAATTAATACCCATAAATTTTAAGTTTCAAAGTCAACAATCATCTGACCTACATGCGTATCTGTGTCGACAATTAAAACTGTATCGGAATGATCGGATAATCGATTCAGATAATCGATTTGTCGGATCATTCGTTCCGCAATCGAGTCGTTCTAATAACCTAAGTCTTAATTTGTTGGAGGAATCTTCACTGGTCTTAAAGATATTATTATTCATTATATTAATGGTGGTGGTTACAAATTGGATCATCACTACTCACTACATCAATACATAGTATAAAACAAAGTCGCTTTCTCTGTCCCTATGTCCCTATGTATGCTTAAATCTTTAAAACCACGCAACGAATTTTGATGAGGTTCTTTTTAATAGATAGAGTTGTTGGTTTTCTCTATCTATTAAAAAACCTGCATCAAAATCCACTTTTTTATAATATGTAGTGATAAATCTAGGTGGTTTACATAAGTACCTAGCAATTAGTTACATTTTAGATTCCCGGCGCAAAAACCTAACTCTGCGAAAGCACGCAAAACATTAACTTAAAAATAACTTAAGCACATCTTAAATGCGACCAATCAAAGCGTTAATCACAGAATTCCTAACCGTATTAACATCGTGACTAAGTTACTTGGCACAACTCCAAAGGGCCTAACTTAGGTAGCAACTTAATGATAGGCGGCGCGGAAGCGGAAGCGATTTTAATAAACTTCGAAATTTCCCAAAAATATCTATAACAAATAGCCTATGTTTGCAGAAGGCGACTTATCGCTAAGAGCAATCTTTCATTTCAGTTGACTGTAAATATTCTACGCTTAAACTAAGCTTTTGCAAGCACAGATATAGCTTTAAAATAGTAAAAAATCAGTCGAAAATCAATATTATATTGACTGTTATAAGCCAGTTTACATCCTCTCCTATTTAAGAATACACTAGCATTACATTTGTTTACAAAATATCCATAATACACACATTAAATACTACAATACTAAGGACATTATGACGTCACACTTCCATCAGTGTTATAGGCATTCCTCATTCTGTGAGGGAATTTTAATTATCCTAGTATGCGTCGGGATCATACACAAGTCATGTAAATAAACCATAAACGAGTTTATTAATATAATAAAGTTAAGGATAAATGTTAAATGAAAACAAGGATGACGAAAGACTTGCTAGGAGCCTGGGGTATTTCGATGTAGGACAATTTCAAGCAGCACATTTTGTTTATAATTTAAATCAAAGGAAGTGATATTTATTGGTTGTATGCATTGTCGTGCAACAACTGAATCATAAATTTGTCAGAAATACAATTCTCTTGAGTTACCTACATGGTTCGATAACTTTAAGATATACGAATATTAGAAATTGGAGATTAAAGAAAAAATTAAGGTTACATTAATAAATTAATATAATTAGGTATTTCACTTATTACTTCCTCAGTTCATTCGCAAGACTCGGCTAAAATATAATTATAGGTACATACAACTAGTATATCTACAAAAACTTCAATAGCGCGTTGTTCGATCATGATAAATCATTTCTCACAATATACAGAAGTTTTTCATATTCAAATATTATATCCTTTTACTTTGTATACAAAGCATTCTTTAATACATTATTTCCTTATACATTGTAAACAACACTTAACCATCTATTAATCAAAAATCTTTAATTTAAACACGAGTAAGTATATTGGCAAGTATCCAAAGAATAGCTAGCAAGGTAAGTTTATGGTGCATGAGAAAGCGTTTTAAACTCAAATATTTAAAATAACTAGACTTCCTTCGGCTTTGAATCGCCAAAAGATTATTGATCCATTGAAATGTTACATTTTTTAGCCCTAACCTTGCATTTTTTAGAGGACGCAATTTTGTTTTTTTGATGTGTAGGGGGGGTCAGTGTGAAGCTAAAACCAAGTTTGTGGGGTCGCCACCCTTGTCCCACGGCCGCCATCTTGAAAATAGCGGTTGAAATGGTTTTTACGATATATCTCTTAAACTATTTAACTGATAAAAAAATATCGTTAACATTATTTGTTGCAAATTAAATTCTCTACAACTTTGGTGTAGTAACTTTTAGTCGTAGAACTATAAATAAAAAAGTTATAAGCGAAAATGTTCAGAAATTAGAGCCATTTATATTTTTCAATAAAACTTTTTTTTATCATTTTACGAAGAAATGATATCAGACCATTTTTGTAGATTGTTTTTCGAGGAACAACTTTTATGTACAACATTTTTTCATAACGTCAATAACTAAGGTTTTACAGCGCTCTGAAGTGAGTACTATTTTTCAGTACTCTTAACTATACATATATTGGCTATTGGCTCTTTTCTCATACTCCAGAACAATAGAAGCACACTGCAGAACATTTCAGACCTGCTTTTCGACGTAAAAAAAAGTCGCGCTTCCAGACTCTACCTCCTGGGTGGTGGGGAAAAGATTCAATAATTAATTATTAGTGATATTGCAAAATTAATTATTAAAAATATTATAATAACAAAAAAAAACCATTACTGATGACAAATTATTATTAGTACACACATAATATAAGTATAGTGTATAGTTCAGAGTACTGAAAATTAGTACTCACTTCGGAGCGCTGTAAAACCTTAGCTATTTAATTAATGAAAAAATGTTGTATATAAAAGTTGTTCCTCGAAAAACAATCTACAAAAATGGTCAAATATCATTTCTACGTAAAATTATAAAAAAAAGTTTTATTGAGAAATATAAATATCTCTAATTTCTGAACATTTTCGCTTATAACTTTTTTATTTATAGTTCTACGACAAAAAGTTGCAGGATCAAAGTTGTAGAGTATTTAATTTGCAACAAATAATGTAAACAAATTTTTTTTATCAAATAAATAGTTTAAGAGATATATCGTAAAAACCATATCAACCGCTATTTTCAAGATGGCGGCCGTGGGACAAGGGTGGCGACCCCACAAACTTGGTGATAGCTTCACACTGACCACCCCTACACATCAAAAAAATAAAATTGCGTCCTCTAAAAAATGCAACCCCAAATGTAACTTTTCAATGGACCATATCTTAATATTTACTTTTATATGTATTATTAATTAGAAAATGAAATCTGTCAAAATCACATATAAAATTGTTCGAGAACAAGACTTCATTAGGATAATAATTTATCTAATGTTAAGATTTACGGTTTACCCGCAGTGCTCTGCTAATGTTAGTTTTAGCGTGATGATAATATATAGCCTATAGCCTTCCTCGATAAATAGCCTATCTAACACCGAAATAATTTTTCAAATTGGACCAACAGTTCAAGAAATAAGCGCGTTCAAATAAAGAAAAAAGCTTTTCAGCTTCATAATATTGGTATAGATTTGTCGTTCTTTGCTAAAATGCATTTGCAATCAGCCAACTGCGACCACAAAAATAAATAAATTTATTCCAGTGCTTATAAAACTCATTCCACATTCATATGGTAATTAATTAGTTTATTCTATAACTTTCACATCAAATCCATACTAATATTATAAATGCGAAAGTAACTCTGTCTGTCTGTCTGTTACTCAATCACGCCTAAACTACTGAACCAATTTTCATGTAATTTGGTATGGAGATATTTTGATATCCGAGAAAGGACATAGGCTACTTTTTATCCCGGGAAAATGACGCAATCCCGGAAATCCCACGGGAACGGGAACTATATGCGGGTTTTTCTTTGACTGCGCGGGCGAAGCCGCGGGCGGAAACCTAGTATGAAATAAAACATGTTTTAATTATTCCAGACATTATTTAATCAAATTTATTCGCGTTTATTATATTCGCTAGCTGACCTGAACATCTGTCTCATCACATTGACGTTTAAAAAAATATTTCTAAACCACCCGAATATTCGTAAAATCATGAAAATCAGTCAAGCCGTTTCGGAGGTTACAAACGAGATATATTTAAATACATATTTCTATACAAATGACTTATGATATCAAATTCGAAGATACAATACACAATGTATTACCGATCCACAATAAATTTTATAGTATGTATGTTGTAACAATGGTATTGCTAAGACAAAGACAGGATATGGAGAGCCATGAATTTTTAAAGCAAGATTGCTTGTTAGGCTCGAGCTATAATAAAGCGAAGCTATCTAATATGCTAGCTGTGTTAACTATATACAACCTCGTGTGATTTTAAGAAGAATAATTTAAACAATTTTATTAACATTTTTAATTGATAGTTGTACCTATATAGTTTTAGATGTTACGTGAACAGGAGCAAAAGCATAAATTCACAGAATTATGTGCATTTATGCTTGATAGAAAGTAAGAAATACTTCTTTTTATATTATCTAGTCTAGTGTCTTAAATTTGCGAAATAACTCCCTTTTAATTACTAACTAACTTGAATGTATCGATATACACCATCTAGTCATTCTTATGAATAGCTCTATGCGCAATAAACAAAACTACCCCCCCCCCCCCACACACACACACGAAATTCTAGATCAATCCAGAAAAATATCCTAGCTAGTACTAGCTAACTAGCCTAAGATGCACTTAAGTGATTTCCTCCGCACCAGATTGAATATTTAATGCCTTTCTAAGAACAAATAATAAAATGGAAGGGAAGAACAAATTCTGGAATATTCCAGATCAATATTTTTGCCTGCCTTCCAAGCCAGTGGTTGTGGGTTCGATTCCCATCCAGGGCAAAAATTTGTGTGATGAACATCGATGTTTGCTCTGTGTCTGGGTTTAATTATCTATATAGGTAATTATTTAACACTAGCTTTCCACCCGCAGCTTCGCCCGCGCAGTCAAAGAAAAACCCGCATAGTTCCCGTTCCCGTGGGATTTCTGGGATAAAACCTATTCTATTTCCCGGGGTAAAAAGTAGCCTATGTCCTTTCTCGGGTATCAAAATATCTATATACCAAATTTCATGCAAATTGGTTCAGTAGTTAAGGCGTGATTGAGTAACAGACAGACAGACAGAGTTACTTTCGCATTTATAATACATATTAGTATGGATTATATCTATGTTTCAATCAGCCATTTGGTTTCCATAACACAAGCGAAAGATTAGTATGGGCTCAGATCGTGCCGTGTGTGAAAAATGTCCTGAAATATTTATTTATTATAAAATATCCTAGCTATCACAGGATCACAAGCCCAAGATGCACATAAGTGATTTCCTCCGAATGAATATTTAATGCCATTCTAAGAACAAATTACTTTCCGATAGAGCAGTGAAACTTCGTGCACGCTAACTCTATCGAATTTGCAATTAATGAATGATGGAAGCATCCATCAGATATCGTGAATTGTCGCTTTATCTACATCTACACTAATATTATAAAGCTGAAGAGTTTGTTTGTTTGTTTGAACGCGCTAACCTCAGAAACTACTGGTCCAATTTGAAAAATTATTTCGGTGTTAGATAGCCCATTTATCGAGGAAGGCTAGCTAATCACGCTAAGACCAACAGGAGCGAAGAACTGTGGGTTAAACTGCGGGGTACATCTAGAATATAGATGGTTAATAAATTACTACTACGATTCAATGAAGAATTAACTAAACAGTCAGGAATGAAAAAGGTGGAAGAATTATCAAAATTCAAAATGGAGTAAGTTGTTGTGGTAATCAAATGTTTCTTATTTGTGTAGAAAAAGCCCGATGAATGAAAATCACTAGGGATAAACCATCTTATTTAAAAGTTTATTTTTACTATGCTATAAACTCTATATTCATAAATATGACAAATCTACAGACATAATATTTTATGTTTAAATCCATTTCTTCAATTAAAAATAATAACACAAAATACGACAGAGTATATTCGTACCGAGTACATTCGAAAAATATAACCCTTTTTGTTGCAGATGGGTAGATACAGTTGCCATAGTGACATAGTGTTATGTTGACATTTTAATCAGAATATTGGTAAAAAAAAATTGCTCTTTCACGCCAAAACCACTACACAGATTTTGATGAGACTTTCGACAGCTTTTTTTATTTTTTATTTATTTATTTTGATGACATTATTGAAACTACTTATGTAAAATCTACCATCGCTACCTAGATCCATTTAATTTAATACACAAATTAAAATAACATTTTATGATACAGTAACAAAGACCATGACTCAGCGGGCATCGAACCAGTTACCTTAACTGTCGCACTGTGGGAGACGAAAAAACAATCGAACCACGCCGTTATACCTACCATGTGGTGAGGAAATTGTAACAGATTGAACTTACTTTACTTACTTACTTTTGTTTTTTTTGACTTTTAACTGACTTTAAAATATTATATAAAAAAAATAAAAAATTACGCTTATTTTTTATTATATTTTAAATAATATATATTTATTGTTAAAGTCGCCTATTTCGTAAACTGAGTTGATAGTTATCCTATGCAACTAGGTCATGATTCCGCTGTGTCGACTTTATTTTGTTTTATATATTAATATTACGCATATTATTTTTCGAAATATAAACAATTTAATATTTATAGATATACACCTATTACAGAACTACATTAATCTAATACATATTTAAAATTTTAAAAATGAATCGCAAAATGTGTTGGTAAGCACGGCCGAACGGCCGAACCGATTTTGTTAATTCTTCTTTTATAATATTCCTTGAAGTACGAGGATGGTTCTTATGGAGAGAAAACGTAAACATGTACCACGGGCGAATGAATAAATATGTGTCATTAAATCACGCAAGAATAGCTAACTGGATCAAGATGAAATTTGAACAGGGATAGCTTAGAGTCGATATTTGCATGAACGACGTCACGGGTGAATGTTAGTAGAGTATGTATTACGTATGAGCCTATAAGATTATACCTAGTTGGACTTTTTATAATTCATGGGAATTTTTATAGAAATAGTCATCATCTAATTTTCTCATCTATACTAATATAAAATATTATAAAGCTGAAGAGTTTGTTTGTTTGTTTGAATGCGCTAATCTCAGGAACTACTGGTCCGATTTGAAAAATTCTTGATTTTGATCGGTGTTAGATAGCCCATATATCGAGGAAGGCTATAGGCTATATATCATCACGCTACGACCAACAGCAGTGGAGCCACGGGGGTGAAACCGCGGGGAGCAGCTAGTTACGAATATAGATCTTCAAAAACGGCACACTAATAAACATGATTAGGCGTCAAAGTGAGATGTCACGATTCAACTATCGTGAGCGAAAAAGAGACAACTGATGTAAAGTCTGGCTAATTAGCCAAATTTCGATGTGCCACCCTCAGAGCGCTAATATGCAGTGTTATAGCTAGTTATAACAGCTTACGATTATTTTAATGTTTAAGGGCTAGCGCGCAAGAGCAACATTTGTCTCCGCAACTATTTTGTCTCTCCCATCAACTCTATAGGAAGTTGCGTCGCTACGTGCGCGCACTTTCTTACTAGCCCATAGAGTTGATGGGAGAGACAAAATAGTTGCGGAGACAAAAGTTGCTCTTGCGCGCTAGCTCTAATTCGGTATTTGTTTTAAACAATAACTGTAATAGAAAATCGATAAAACCTTATATAATCGATAATACGATTAGCTGGTGAAAATTTCAAGGAAGCCGAAATAATGTGCGAAGGTCGTGAAATTTGATAATCCGAATGGCGCCTAATTTAATCAAGTTATAGAGCGTTTTAAATAAGATTAGATTGATTACCGTTTTGGTATAAATTACTAATTTTATTAGGATTTATTTACTCTTATAATAATAAAGGTCCGTCCCCGCTTTGCCATTGGTAGGTACATCACTACATAGTATAAAACAAAGTCGCTTTCTCTGTTCCTATGTCCCTTTGTATGCTTACTTTTTTAATAGATAGAGTGATTCAAGAGGAAGGTTTTAGTATATAATTTATTAGGTTTTAGACAAAGCGGGCGAATCCGCGGGCGGTAAGCTAGTATCTAATGAATTTTTGGAGTGGGAGTCGAGCATGCTTCGGCACGAATTGGGCCACGCTCGCACCGGGGAAGGTACCACACCCTCACAGAATATCGGCGCCATAGTGACAGTTTACTGTCGCGTTCCGTACGGTGAGTGAGGGGTCCGGAGGCCCACATCCCTTCCCATCCCCTACCCATCCTCTCCTTCCCTATCCTCATTCCCTCCCATCCTCGCCCCTTCTACCTAACTCCTTCCTTGTGGACAGCAACACATCCACTTCCCAGTGAAGTGGATGCTTATGGGCGGCGTGTATCGCTTAACACCAGGCGACGCGTCTGCTCGTTTGCTATCCAATAGCATAAAAAAAAAAAAAAAAAAAAATGCAGCCTATAACAAGCACTCAGGGATCAAATTACAATGGTAATATCATTTTTAAATTAGTCGATCAGTACCCTAAAAACTTTGCAAAGTTAAAGAGAACATATTGAATCTACATTTGGATTTTTAGCATTGACTTTAGTACTTCCCTTATTTTACAGGATCTTACTAGACGCAAAAGCCCCAAGCAGTGTATTTTTATTAATTTTTTAATCGGAGCTTACATAGGAACATGTTTAAAATATTTTATTATACTGCATGAACACTGCATATTGCAATGAGAGGTATTTCAACGCGCCGCGGCCGTTTGCGCGAGTCGCTCCTAGCGTCCGCGTCGGCTTGTCAAGAAAACGCGTGGCAACGTTAAGAGGCCGTATCGATTTTAAGAGTGATTTTGACTTGTTTCTTTAATTCTTTAGGAGCTCGTTTAAAAAAACTAACTACTATGTTATATGAAAGTAATGGTATAATTTAAAATTCTCTAGAATATTCGATTATATAGATCTGCCGTAACAACGTTTGCGCTCCCGTATATAATCTAAAATTCTAGAGAACTTTAAATTATTCCATTTCTTTCATAAAACATATAATATGTATTTTTTTTATTGCAAATTTTTAAGCATTAACCTATCATTTAGTGTGTATTTTTTATTTTTTTTAACTCTGTTGTAAGAACTAGAAATTCGACGCCATATACGCATAAAATTTCATCAAAGTAAGGCTATTTTAACTTAGATGTTCTTTGAATTTTTCAATAAAAGTACATAAATTGCCTCGAACATATTTTAGGATGTCTCATTGTCTTTACTGTAGTATATTTTATAAGAAAACTTCTTCTATTAAATTCCGTGTAAAATACAAAGACACGAACGTCCCGCATGGAAAAAATTGAAACACGCCTTAGGTTATTGGCTATTAAACAAACTGGACAATGAATATCAATAAATTGTCTCGAACGTATTTTAGATATTGAATGAATCTTTAATTTAAGATATCATCACACATTGTTACTAATTTAGTTTTGTTAAACGAGCGTCTAAAGAATTACAGAAACAAGTAAAAATCACTCTAAAATCGATAAGGACTCTTAAGTTCCGAGATATAATATGTATTTAATAATTACAGGGCTTCAGTTGAAAACCAAAATTTAGCACGTCTTCTGCAGTACATCAAAATACATATCTTTATATAAAAATTATTTGCAAAATCAGAAATTTCATTATTAAATAATTCGTTTTCAATTCTTATTTTAGCATATTTTTATGATTTTATATGATCGAGCAAAATACACGTGGTTGTGTAACAAATTAGCATTTAGCACACTTTTTAGGCAATATCTTGACGTGTATTGATTATTTTTTCTAAAAGCGTCATATAATTGCAAATACATGAATTTGATCTTGCAAACCAATTTTACTCCGCTTCGCTGAAAGGACTCCCCATAAATGTTAAAATTAGTTAAGCGAGATAGCACCATCGGCTGATAAGAATTGGAGCCATATTATATATCAATTGCATATCAAACTGTGGCTTTGACAGATAAAAGAATAATTTTATAGATAACATCAGAGATATGCACAGATAATAAACAGTTGATAAATAAGGGAAAGGTAGGTCACAGATAATGTAAATATTTCATGAATATGAATATGTATGTATTTAAATTAATTATGACCTTTATGTATATGCATCAAATAGCTGCGCTTCGCGGTTTCATCCGCGTGGCTCCGCTCCTGTTGGTCTGAGTGTAATGATATATAGCCTATAGCCTTCCTCCAACAGAATAACTATGAATAACACAGAAATAATTTTTCAAATCGGACCAGTAGTTCCTGAGATTAGCGCGTTCAAACAAACAAAAAACCTCTTGAGCTTTATAATATTAGTATAGATTTCAAAATACTTGAGGTATTTTGTTGATTATTTTTCTAAGCTTTTGCCCCCTATGTGGTGTATTTTTTATTTGAATAAACTGTTTTCCTAACTATTAAGAATGCGTTGCGTTTTTTGTTGTTTCAAAGTTTTATTGAATTCACTAAAACACACATACAAACAAAATTCACACATACAAATTTTTACTACACTTCAAAATATACAAAACTCGCTTCCCACTATCCGTCTTTCTTTATGTATCCTTAAATTTATATATAGTTCTAGTGCTTTTCGAGTATGGTTTTAGTATAAAATTTGTTAAGTATAAAACAAAGTAAGCAAAGCCGTAGGCTGAAATTGTCCATCGTAACAACAAAAGTAAACTATAAACAGAAATTTTCAGTTTTAACAATAATTTTACGCAATAATTACTCAATACTTTAACACCTTTCATAGAAATGATAAAACTAATAATCACACAATAATATTGTAATTTTATCAACACAATAATTTGATAATAACCTTTATTTTGCACGCTTAATTGACATTGCACCAAATTGAAGTAACAACTTAAATCATAGTTATTTTTATATTTAAATTATAACATACTAGCTTACCGCCAGCGGCTTCGCCCGCTTTCTCTAAAACGATTTGAGATTTAAACTATCCTATCTCTCAAGTTGGATCGAACTGCACATGGTGTGCGAATTTTATTATAATCGGTTAAGTGGTTTAGGAGTCCTAAGCAAATCAATAAAATTAACACAATTATTAATGTATAAAATTAAGTAATTACTGATATTTAAGTAATAAATGAAGGCACTGTTACTTAAATGTGTGTTATATTGATTCAATTTTCTAACAGACAAAAAAATTGTAATTCATTGTTGATTGTATCCAACAAATATCAAGTATTGTTTCACACAATATATGCATCTATTATATGCTTATCAACCAAACCTACTCTACATAGTATCTGTAACCCACTTGTTACACTTACGAAGATAAAATTATCTTTACAAATTCGTATCCTTCATACGCAAAAATCGTAAGGAAATTCTATGCATTATGTTAACCTTGAATTAGTACACATTTTCAACTTTAGCAGAGAAATCTTAACATTTCTAAATTCGCACTACACTGCCAAGTATTGGATAAATAAAAGACATACGATTATCTCAAATTGTATGTGAATATAATGTTTCGCAAGTACATACTTATAACTTTTAAACTATACACCCAAGATCAATTACACATACGTGATAATTTGCATGCCTATATGACCTTTTCTTAACACTTTCACTATAATTTAACTAGACAACGGGAAGGTTGCTTGAAATGCAAAATATGTAGATTTTGATTGATTGCTATTTGCAAAGCTCTTATGTTGACATAAAACCACTCTGGAAACAACTCACCTGAACAAATTACGCTTATCATACACCAGAATCACATATAACGATAACTATTTGCGATAAAAACCTAATTATAAACGCGAAAATCTTTGTTCAAAACACTTCAATACCACAGTCCACAATATGTTTCGGTAATCAGTTACTCACTGTGCACAGAATTCAAATTTCGAATTGATTGAAAATAAAAAACAACATAATTCTCACGTTACATTTCTCAATTAACGAATTGTATTCAAATAACTTAAAAAATCACAGCACACATTACACCGCTAAACCGACGACACAAATTCTTTTGAATCCGTGATTGATTACAATTTACACAGTGTGCTGCTGCTGCCATACCATTCAAATTCCACATCACTGCACATAGCTACATAGCTCAACAAAACAGGTAAAAAATATTTAATTTTAATTTAGTTTCCATCATTTTCAAGTACGAGTTTCCGATTTTATAATTGGATACTTGTACAATAACTTATAGTATATATACTATCTATAGAGTGCGAACAACGAAGTGGGAACAGTAGGCACAGGTGGGAACAACACGACGTTCCCGCCCGCGCCGCGAGCGCTCGTAGTCCTGGTGTGGTCCTGGTTGAGTGCTATCGAAGTGCGTTTCTCTAGGGATTTTTTTCATATTTACGAATAAACATGGTGAAATGTGCAGTTCGATCTTGCAAGAACGATACTAGAAAAAACACAAAATTGAAATCCAGTATCACATTTCATCGGTAAATCGATTGTTGTATTTATTTTTATGAAAATAAATCTAGAATCGCGGGGGTGAAGGGGAAGTGGGAGGCGGACACGCGCAGGCTCGCTCGCGCACCCTTCGCGCACCTCACTGCCGCCACGTGAACGTAGTGATGTGACTTGACCTACGCTGTACTCGATAGTTTACAAGAAGAACTATATTAATTTAACATATTATTTATTTAACTTTAAAATTATTAAAACTCTTTTAAAAATGTATTAAAAATAATTTTGTGATCTGTGTTGAGTGTTTATCATACACTTTCTAATATTATGAATGCGAATGTATTATAGTGTAAATATAATGTATGTTATGTTACGATATTATATTTTAACAACTAAATTGATTTTGCACGCCTCATAAGCGAAGCGTTGAGGTGGGTACTACTGTCACTTCGCGCAAAACATCTGATTTTTCAAACTTAAAATGTCTTTATGTATCATACATTGCACTTGTAAGATAATACATACACACACATATTAAGAAAAAACACTATTTTTAACATTCATGATATTTTTGATGTCATTTTTGTTATTTAAACTAGTTAAAAAACAGTTTAAAAAAGTTCTGTCTTGGACGTCCGTGTGTCTGTATGTGCGGAGGATTTTCTTGTTAACACGATAGCGACCGAAATACTTTACTAATCGAGTCTTTTTTTTTCTCTTACGCTTGAGTATGCTCAGGAATAGAACCCTTTCATTTTTCAGGGTCTGATTCGATGTGGTTTAATTGTTATTAAATAAACAAAAAAAAATATCGACTGTTCTCCATAATTTTAGTATATCTATATATATTCTTTATTTACACCATATATACATAAAAAAAATTTTATATATAAAAAACAGTTTAAAAAAATGAGATTATGAGGCGTGCACTTTTGGATTTTCCAAATTATTTGAAGATTTTGGTAGGTATAGAATTGATAAAATTGAATAAAAAAATATAAATATTGTTTATTATTTCATTTTAAATTATTAACTATTTCTTAATTTTATTTAACATTTTTTAAATACTATTATTATTTGATTTATTATTAATAATAGTACTAAACCCGATCTTTTATTTTATTAACTTTAATATTTAAGAAGTCCACACGTTTTTCAGATATTCCAAATAAACATTTTTTTTAAACTACTTATAATTAATACAAGACATATTTAAATGGAATAAACACACTTTATTCCCTTGGCAAACAAATTTAAAATTACATATTTATAGATTATTCATACATTTCTCCTTACATAAAATTTACTTATGATACATATTTATTTACAACTTATCGATAGCTCAACACGCAATTGATACCTATCCATCCCTATTTGTCACACACACATCTATATAGTATCTATGGTTGTTTTCCAATTACAGAGCATAATGCGACTCAGTGGCGCACAATGCCGAATTATGCTGATGCTTAATTGGAACGTGAAACGCACCAGCAGGTTGCGCTAAGTTCAGTGTTGAAAAAAAAAATATTCATAGAGTTAGCAATAACCTCATTAATGTGTAAATAAAGTGGTATACATAATAATTGGTTGAAAAATATTAACGGTTATT
Organism: Colias nastes; assembly: GCA_907164665.1. Classification (NCBI taxonomy): domain Eukaryota; kingdom Metazoa; phylum Arthropoda; class Insecta; order Lepidoptera; family Pieridae; genus Colias; species Colias nastes. The sequence goes on along the minus strand of CAJQZM010041822.1, from coordinate 14,931 downwards.
TTAAGTATGTAATTTGGATCTTGATTATTTCATTAACATTTTTTTCAATGTTTGTACCTTCATCCATACTTATATTTATTTTTTTAACACAATTTGAATTAACTTTGATTATTTCGAAAAAACTACAATGAAACGAAAGCTTTAAATTTTTTTCCAACAATTAATAATTACTAACGATAAATCGATTGCACGCATCAATTCACGCGCATTACTTTTATGAGTGCTCGATTGTGCGAAGCGTTGCTGTAGTTGGAACATTCAACGTTAAGCATTATGCCGCATAATGCGCTCTAGTGCTGTAATTGGAAAACACGGTATAGCTCATCTGCCTACGATACGCATTAAGCAATTTGTGCAATACACGCGCTCTATACTATTGTAATATATACTCTAAGTACAATAATATAATGTGATAATAAGCTACTATTAATTTCATATTACAATACAATATCTATACTAATATTATAAAGCTGAAGTGTTTGTTTGTTTGTTTGAACGCGCTAATCTTGGTGGGATTTGAAAAATTATTTCGGTGTTAAATAGCCCATCTATCGAGGAAGGCTATAGACTATATAATATCATCTTACTAAGACCAAGAGGAGCGGAGCACTACGGGTAAAACCGCGGAGCACAGCTAGTAATAAAATATAATTAAATTCACGTTTCACTTGTTTCACACCAATTTACAGACATTATTTTGTTTAAATTACTACATATTCTGTGAGTATTTCTGGCAAAGTGACAGTTGACACTTGACATATTTTGTACTTGCTGTGGTAGGTACTTACAAAGACTACGGTACTTACTACTTGCGGTATCTGTCCTGTCTATATTTATAATTTTATTTAAATATATTCCTGCATCTCGATGTTATTATAAAGTATTTCTGTTATTAAAAAACAAATAAAAATAACTTTATCTTACGAATAACGTTATAATAATCTAAATACCGCGATATGGAAAACAGTTCAAATGAAGATTCCAAACATAGTGATAAAATTGAATTTAAGAAGCCTGTGTTGTTTGGACGGATAGGTAAACTGCCGAAGAAAGCAAAGCCTGAAAGCCAAAATGTGCAAGTTAGTAACGAAGAGAATGAACAAACGAGAAGTGATTTTGAAGCCGAAAAATCGAAGAGCGCTTTACCGCCCGCTCTCATTTTTAAAGAACTATCGACGCCTATTCCTTATAAAGAACCGAAATGGTCAGGACTCGCGCCAGATGGTGAGGATAATCCAACGGGATAATCTAATCTTAAACTTATTGCTACATTAAAAAAAACAATAATAAGTTGTTTTGCTGCCTTTCCAGTTTCCATTATCATCAATAGATTGAAAACAAAATAACTCATATAACTTGGGCGAGCTTGACACCTGAAAAATGGTCCTGTCCCTTTCACTCCATTCTATTATCACGTGAGAGTGAAAGAGATGGGTATAGGTAGCAGGTCTCAAGTTGACTCGCGCGGGTTGTACTTACATATCAAATATTTACTTTACATTTCAAGTTTCTCACATATTTTAAACAGAACCTAAAGGCTGCAATAACAGCTATTATTTTATCATCTTTTAATTATTAAAAAGTTTTCTATCAATAAATAATATGCTTCTAAGTCTTTTATAGCAAACTAGCTTCCGCCCACGACTTTGTACGTGCATCCCCGTTTTTCCCCGTTCCCGCAAGAATTTCGGGAAATCCTTTCTTAGCGGATGCCTACGTCCTAACATCTACCTGCATGCCAAATTTCAGCCCGATGCGTCCAGTGGTTTGGGCTGTGCGTTGATAGATCACTATATCAGTCACCTTTGAGTTTTATATATATAGATGTATTAATAAATAATAAATAAATTCTTCCATTTCAGGTACAGAATATGGTTTGGAAGTATTAAAATCAGGAATGATAGTGGAAAAAGTTGATTTAACTCAAAAAGCATACTTTGTTTTTGGTAGACTTGCCAATTGCGATGTATTGTTGGCTCATCCTACAATATCAAGGTAATATGCAGTTTAAAAAATTAAAAAAATACATATATGTGTGTGCTATTGTGAAACATTAATTATAATATTATTATGTATAAACTGTTGCTTGCGGAGGCAAAAATTCTTACGGGCGGTAAACATTTGATGAGCAACAAAGTTTATTTCATATTTGGCAGAGTAGCTGATGATATTATGATAATATACAGTTACATATTTTGTAAAATTAAATTGTAATACTGAAATGATTTAAAAGAGCAACTATGGAGTTTCTTGCCGGTTCTTCTCCATAGATATTGCTTTCCAAATCGGTGGTAAATGTTAAAAATATGTAATGACATTTCAAAAGTGCTTCTCGAAGAAGTCTAATTGAATAAATAAATGTTTGAGTTGGAGCTGTTATACTGCTTATTGCTGATTTCATATTTTGTTGAACTTATTGGCTGGAGGAGCGACAGCATTTCAACAAATTTTCAAGCAACTTTCATACCGGTTATCAACAAAGTTGATCGACTCAACTGCTCAACAAATGTTTACTAAGAATACAAATGTTCACTTATAAATGATTAAAATTAAATTATTGATTACATCTTTGTTCTTACTTGCCTTGATTATGCTCACAGACATTGCTAATCACTACATAGTATAAAACAAAGTCGCTTTCTCTGTCCCTATGTCCCTATGTATGCTTAAATCTTTAAAACTACACAACGGATTTGATGCGGTTTTTTTTAATAGATAGAGTGATTCCAGAGGAAGGTTTTAGTATATAATTTATTATGTTTTAGACAAAGCGGGCGAAGCCGCGGGCGGAAAGCTAGTTTTTCATAAATGATTGTTTCTTGTTAGAGATAAGGCTATCTTTTGCTGAATATTATAATTTATTGTTTCACATATTGGTTTTAATTTTATTCAACAGGCATCATGCAGTCCTACAATACAAAGCATTCGCAGAAGAAAACGAACCAACCTCCGGCTGGTATCTCTACGATCTCGGAAGCACGCACGGCACGTTTCTGAATCGAGATAAGTTAAAGCCGCAAACATATACGAGAGTCAGAGTCGGACATCAGATCAAGTTTGGGACTAGTACGAGGACTTATATAATGCTGGTAGGTTGTTTATTTATTTATTAACTAGCTTCCGCCCGCGACTCCGTGCGCGCGGAAAAATTAAGAAAAATTAAGATTTATTTTTTTTCTACGTATTTTTCCAGGATAAAAAGTATCCCATTTTATGCCCAGGATAATAAGGTATTTATACCAAGTTTAATCGAAATCGAACCGTTAGTTTTCACGTGATGCCTGAACATACAGACAGACAGACAAAAATTTTTTTTAATCACACACATATTTGGATTTGATATCGATCCAGTAACACCCCCTGCTATTTATTTTTTCAATATTTTCAATGTACAGAATTGATCCTTCTACAGATTTATTATATGTATATAGACGATGAGGTTATCGCGTTGATTTCACTAAGAGTTGGTTGATTTAATGTAAAATTTGTTCTTACGTTCGAAGTTGGATTTGTTAACAACTGTTACAATACTTGAAACCGTCTCGCGTTAAATAAAAACAACATGACTTTGTAATCATGTTGTGTATTTTAACGCGAGAATTACATATATTTAGGAATTAAAGATCGCGTTATAAACGCGATTGTATTATGGCGTAAAAGACCGCTATTTCTATAAATCATAAAAAATATTAAAATATGTAAGTAAAAATAATTCCCAGGGCCCAGACTACGATTGCGAAGGCGAATCGGAATTAACAGTAACAGAAATAAAACGCAGAGCGCAGCAGATGAAAGAAGAAAGAGATAGAATGATACAAGAAGCAAAGGAGCAGAGGGAGAAGGAGAGAGTGGAAGAGGAAAAGAGAAGGGAAGAGCAGGGGATTGATTGGGGGATGGGTATGTTTATTACGTGACGTTATGAAAAAAAATTGTGTAAAAAATTCAGAAAAATGTCTATAAAAAATTGTAATGACTAAAAGAGTACAGATACAGGCTATGTGTTCTTAATTTAATTCTTCTTTTTTTTATTTCACAACTAAAAACTTCCAATACAATGATATTTACAATACAATGATATTAACATACGTTTTAAAATGTTTTATCGGCCATACGCGATCTTCATATCAATCATAATTCAAATCATATTTCAATTTATAGATTCATCGCACAAAAGTATCCAAAAACCCAATTCATAACCATTTTTTGACAAAATCGTTATACACAATGCAAAAAATATACAAAATTTTTTATTTCTTTTTTTAATATTTTTTTCCCAAACCCAGGCGAAGATGCAGACGAAGAAACAGATCTAGCTGATAATCCGTATGCCGTCACTGCTAACGAAGAACTATATTTGGACGATCCTAAGAAAACTTTACGAGGGTACTTTGAGAGGGAGGGACATGAGCTAAACTATGATTGCGAGGAACGGGGTGTTGGACAGTTTATTTGCAGGTAATAATGATACAAATAAAACCGGACAAGTGCGAGTCGGACTCGCTCACGAAGGATTCCGTACTATGGGGACCCACCCTTAATATATATTTTTTAATTATTAGTATTTGTTGTTATAGAGGCCACGGAAATACATCATTTGTGAAAATTTCAGCTTTCTAGCTATCACGGTTTATGAGATATAGCCTGGAGACAGACAGACAGACAGACAACGAAGTAATAGGGTCATGTTTTACCGTTTCGGTACGAAACCCTAATATATAATATGTACTAATATTTTAAGGGGTTGTTTGTTGGTGCTTATCTCAAGAGGGAGGTAGAAAAAAATCTTTATTTTAACATAGACATAAACAACTAATGATACAATGAATATTTCTTTAAAAAAATGAGCATTAATATGCTAGAATTTATTGAAAAAAATGAGCATATTACGTAGATATTATTATGAATCTACTCAGGATGTATATTTTGAGTTTTAGGCATAAAAAAAGTTAAAAGTACAATGTTTTTTTATCTTATAGACCAATTTTTAAGCAAAAATAGGAATTCTTTATAATAATTATGTTGAGCATGTTATCCTTGTTTGTTTGATCTATACTTATATTATAAACCTGAAGAGTTTGTTTATTTGTTTGTTTGAACGCGCTAATCTCAGATACTACTGGTCCTATTTGAAAAAATTATTTCGGTGTTAGATAGCCCATTTATCGATGAAGGCTATAGGTTATATACCATCACGCTAAGACCAACAGGAGCGGAGCAATGCGGATGAAACCGCGAAGCGCAGCTAGTTATGTATATGATGTACTATACAAAAAAAATGTGTGCGTGTATTAGTGTACACACGTAAGAAGTGAAACTTCTTTATGACCTTATTTTTCAAAAAACAATTTACTATATGCAACTTTACAGAAATACGTCGAATCACGCGTGGTAGGGATAAGAAAAAGATGGCGCGTAACGGAAAAATGTCACGCGTAACGAAAAAATGTTACACTAAATTTTTTCCAACCCCGATAAAGAAGTTTCACTTCAATAAATAAAACAATCTTTCATTTTCAGAGTAGAACTACCGCTCGACGATCCGCACGGTAGACCCATCATGGCTGAAGTTATTCACAAGGGAAAGAAGAAAGAAGCGGTTGTTGCTTGTGCGCTAGAAGCTTGTAGGATATTGGACAGAGCCGGGGTGTTGAGGCAAGCTAAACATGGTATGATAAATATATAAATTAATTAGGTTGAAAAAAAAAATGGTAAAAAGTTGCCTGGCAAAGAATCTGGTAAAAAGTTACCTTTATATTATAGTCAGGGCCGAATACGATGAAAAATAATCACTACATAGTATAAAACAAAGTCGTTTTCTCTGTCCCTATGTCCATATATATGCTTAAATCTTTAAAACTATGCAACGGATTTTGATACGGTTTTTTTAATAGATAGAGTGATTCAAGAGGAAGGTTTTAGTATATAATTAATTAGGTTTTAGACAAAGCGGGCGAAGCCGCGGGCATAAAGCTAGTAAATAAATAAAATAGAAATCCTTATTGAAATGTTTAAAATGATACATCATATAAATAATATAATTGGAGAAACTTAAACCTGTTACTGTTACTGTTTAGATAATACTTTCAAAACAAATAATCATGCTATTTTAATCAATACACAATAAACAAGTTGACACAAAGTTTGGCTAAAAAAACGTCCGAATCAAAAGTCTGCCTATTCGCATATTAGGCAGAGTTTTCTTAAATTGTGATAAAACAGTACATACCATAAGAACGTTCATTGCTATTATTATCTGGATGTAAAAAATGTTTAGCAAATACTAGCAATGGGGAATATTCATGTTTTTCTTTTTTTGTCTTAAATTAATAGTTTACTATTTTATAACGTAGAAAAAAATATTAATGGGCTTCAAAATACTCTAGATATTTTTAAAAATGAAATTTAAAACTTTTAAAGAATTTAAGCAGTTCAAACGCCGCCATTTTGCGCGCGCTTTGCGTGACGTCACATGACACGTCCAGTGGGTGTTTACCAAGAAGCTTATATCTATTGGTGTTTACCTTAGTGTTTACTGTGGAGTGATGAATACAATGTCGTGTCAGATGACGTCACATTTCGTTCGACCAGGCGCGTGGTGGCGCGTTTTGGAAGTTTGAATTTCGCTCCCTTATTTTGCACTTTTTGAATATAATTTTAGGGGTTTAAATAATAAGTAAATAAAAAAAAATCCTTTTCATTATAATATTACGATAATAAGTATTCGAGAAAAAAATATTTTAGGCCATTTAAAATTTTATGCATATTCCCTATTATGAAACCATAATAACTTTTTGTTTAATATCTAAAAAAAAATTAATATCACTAACACTCAAAATTCAAACATTTTGAGTCTGTCTCTATGTATACTTAGATCTTTAAAAAATTTAGTAGTAAATACTAGAGCAAACCATAAATCAATATGGGAAATAAATATGAATAATCATTATAAATAATTTCCTATATTCTAGAATCACGCAGAAGAAAACAGCGCGACTGGAGCGCTGACGACTACTACGACTCTGACGAAGACACTTTCCTCGATAGAACTGGCAGTGTAGAAAAGAAGAGAAGACAGAGAATGGAGAAACACGGTGTAGTGGAGGGGGGAAGTGAAAAGGCACTCACTTATGAGGAATTGGTAAGTTGTAGAATGTTCTAGAAGGTTCTTGAAAGATATCTTCTAAGATAGAACTAGTAGTGTCCGGAGGGAAGAGAGATTGAGAATGGAGAAACATGGTGTAGTGGAGGGGGAAGTGAAAAGGCACTCACTTATGAGGAATTGGTAAGTTGTAGAATGTTCTAGAAAGTTCGAAAGTGTTTTAGAAGGTGTGCGTATATAGGCCGGTATTCTATGTTGTTTCTATGTCTTAAAATTTACATCACTATAATTTTACATTGATTTGAATGAGGTAATTATAAGTTATACATTCGAAAAAAAAGATCAGAATTATAACAAATACTAGCTTACCGCCTGCGGCTTCGCCCGCTTTATCTAAAACCTAATAAATTATATACTAAAACCTTCCTCTTGAATCACTTTATCTATTTAAAAAAAACCGCATCAAAATCCGTTGCGTAGTTTTAAAGATTTAAGCATACACAGGGACATAGGGACAGAGAAAGCGACTTTGTTTTCACCAATGATTAAAACCATCATATTCTCTATCGTTATCTTCTTGCTTTTAACAATGTTATTACAAAAATAAATTCAGTAATATAATGAGACATACATTACGTAAGAACAGGTTGCCTAGCAGCGATTGCTGTCTAGCAATAAGGCGGCCTTTTGTGCAAGATATTTGTATATATCTTACTTATAATTTGTACAATAAAGTATTTTAACTAAATATATTTTATATTAAACCATCACACTTAAACATCCTAAAATTCCTCCACAGTTACAACAAATAAAAGACATAGAAGCGAACATACAAACAGAGGAACAACAGCTCGACCGTCTCCGCAGGACGGACAAACAGACAAACAGTGATAGCGCTGATGTGGACGCATTGGATGAATACATGAATAGTTTGGGGAAACAGAGCATGGCGCAGAAGGCTGAGATTTCTAAGGCTAAGGTAAGTTAGTATCTACTAAATAACTAGCTTGATTTTTGAAGTGAAACTTCTTTATCGGGGTTGGAAAAAAATTTAGTATAACATTTTTTCGTTACGCGTTACATTTTTCCGTTACGCGCCATCTTTTTCTTATCCCTACCACGCGTGATTCGACGTATTTCTGTAAAGTTGCATATAGTAAATTAATTTTTGAAAAATAAGGTCATAAAAAAGTTTCACTTCTTACGTGTGTACACTAGTACACGCACTAGTACATGCACACATTTTTTTTATAACACTTACAAGTTGTGTCATTTAGACTTTTACCAAATCTTTTTTGACAATATCTGTGAAAGATGAATGTTCTAAAAACTTCTGTTATTTTGTTAATTTGTTAATCTGTTATAAAAACAGAAGATAGTTAAGATACAAGATGCACCGATTTTGATGTTTATATTATGTATAAGGAGCTCCATGCATGTATAAATATGTAGGTGTCTGAAATCAGCACAAATTCTTCCCAACCATTCAGGCTTCTATTGCTTTCAAATTATATTTGTGTTTAAAGCACATCCTACCTAAAATACAGACAATATAGTAAAAAAGAGCGTGTGTGCCGAGCACACGTGTCAGAAGTATAACTTCTTTGGCAAGATTCAAAGATACCAAAATCGTCGCCTTAGGCTTACTCCATGATGTGCCGGTATTGGTATTGCCATGACGCGACCTTGAAATTTTACTCCCAACGCGCCTAAAGAAGTTTCACTTCAAAAATCATTAGGACCCTAAAACATGAATATCTCATTATTTAGTTTTACAGCATTCAAATACTTTATTAATAAAATATTATTTTCAACAGATGAGCATTCAAAAGCTGAAATTACAATTAAACAAGACGCACAGACTCGCAGATCTCGCTCGACCGGCGCACGCGCCGCCATTGATCAAGAAAGATAATAAAATTGTTAAACAGAATAACTCTGTTGTTTATGGGAAGAGGTGAGACTTTTGTGTTTTTATAAGAGACTAGCTTTTCGCCCGCGTTTTCAAAGGAAAACCCGCATAGTTCCCGTTCCCGTGGGATTTCCGGAATAAAACCTATCCTATGTGTTAATCCAAGCTACCCTCTATATGTGTGCTGAATTTCATTATAATCGGTTCTGTAGTTTATGCGAGAAAACCATACATACATACAAACCTCTTTATAATTTTTTGACGACGCGGTTGGCGCAGTGGTAAAGTAACTGCCGACTGAGCCGACGGTCCCGGGTTCGATCCCCGGTCAGGGCAAATATTTGTGTGATGAACTCAATTATTTGTTCTTGGGTCTGGGTGTTATTATCTATATATGTATTTATTAAATACTAGCTTCCGCCCGCGACTCCGTCCGCGCGGATGTCGGTCTTCGCGTGGATGGTTTATTTCTCCATTTTGAGTAACTCTGACAATGACATCTTATAAATATCTATTGGACCCAAATACGGCTAGGCCTATAATAATACGCAACGTGTGTTCGCGGTTCTACAGAACAACGTCTATGGATAAAACTGAAAAATTAAGATTATTTTTTTTTTTCTAGGTATTTTTCCAGGATAAAAAGTATCCTATTTTACGCCCAGGATAATAAGGTATAATTATACCAAGTTTCATCGAAATCGAACCGTTAGTTTTCACGTGATGTCTTCACATACAGACAGACAGACAGACAGACAGACAAAAAATTTTTTAATCACATATTTGGGTTTCGTATCGATCCAGTAACACCCCCTGCTATTTATTTTTTCAATATTTTCAATGTACAGAATTGACCCTTCTACAGATTTATTATAATATGTAATGTAATATAGATTATATTTACCGTCGCCTAGTACCCACAACACAAGCCTTAATTGAGCTTACTGTGGGACTAGGTCGATTTGTGTAATAATGTCCTATAATATTTATTTATTTATTTATAATATTAGTATAGATTGTGGATATTTTAATTATTATTTATGTTTGAAACAGATTCGTGCACTTTTGTGATGTATTAATATGCAAGTTTTCTTCATAACACGTTTTTATTAGCTTCACCTGTATGTTTGTATGTAATCGACTCCTTAAGACTCGATTCTGACGCACTTTTTACGGACAGATTTAATTCAAACTTTGTACACTTATGCATGTGTTTTTAGGTTTTAAAATGATTTATTATTAAAATTTTTCTTTCACATAATATTGCAAAGATGTAACTAATATATTTTATTTTGCTGCTCTAATCCTATTTATCATACATGTATTAATCAATGATTATTTTTTACAGATTAAAATTAAAAGAAGACATCGAGAAGAAAACAAAAGTAAGAGAAGAGAAGAAACAAGAAGACACAGAATTTGTGGAAGAAATGGATTCTGATGATGACAGTGAAACCCAAAAGAAACCTAAAGAAGAATTGATAGAAAGAATATCACAAAAGATTGACAAACCTAAAGAAGAATTGACTGAAAGAGTAAGAGAAGAGAAGAGTAAAGAAGATTCTATAAATATAGAGTCTAAAAGTGAAAATGAACCTTCTGTTTCTGAAAATAAAGATGATATTAAAAAAGGAGAAAGTAAGAAAGAAAGAGTATTTGGACCAATGAGACCTCCAGAAAATTATGTTATACCGGAAAGTTATTTTGACCAAGAGTCGGATAGAGATCTGCCGGAAATTGAGGAAAAAGAATGAAATAAATTGTTTTTTGGAGTATTTGGTGTTTTATTTACCTTTCCTATATCAAAGCAGTTAAATTGCAGTTTTATAATTTGAAATTGCTCTTTTCATTGTAAAACATTATCTAGGTGTCTCTTTAATGATAGTTTTTTCGAGCTAGCGCGCAAGAGCAACTTTTGTCACCGCAACTATTTTGTCTCTCCCATCAACTCTATGGGGAGTTGTGTCGCTACGTGCGCGCACTTTCATACTAGCCCATAGAGTTGATGGGAGAGACAAAATAGTTGCGGAGACAAAGTTGCTCTTGCGCGCTAGCTCTTACTGGTAATAGACCTCAGTAAAATTTATATTTATTGAATGCTATCAACATCTCAGTACTTTAAAGTTTTTACATATACATGGTATTTAAGTGTTTAAAACTGCTACAGCTTACACACAGGTAACAGATTACAGCTATAAGAACTCAAATACATGTTAAATTTCTTGTAACATCACTACATAGTATAAAACAAAGTCGCTTTCTCTGTCCCTATGTCCCTTTGTATGCTTAAATCTTTAAAACTACGCAACGGATTTTGATGCGGTTTTTTTAATAGATAGAGTGATTCAAGAGAAAGGTTTTAGTATATAATTTATTAGGTTTTAGACAAAGCGGGCGAAGCCGCGGGCGGTAAGCTAGTTTTTCTATAAATTAACAGCAGTCTGTAGTCAAGTAGATAACCTCAAACACAAATCTCACAAAGCAATTGTAGAAACTTTAAAGGTTGTGAACAAAAACACACACATATGAAATACAAAGTTTATTTTACGTTTATCCTTATTCCTTACAAATATTTACAGCTTCCACATCACAGGTTATGTTTATCTCGTTGAAACAGTTGCTTCTTTCCTCGCGGCATCTTGTAGCAATTGTGTATCAACCTCATCTGCTGGTAGTTGCACATAACGCACCACAGAACCGCGAATAAAACAATTCTTCACTGACAACATGTGTGGATATTTATCTGGATCTATAACGCTTATATCCGAGAGTTTTATATTCAAGTATTGATCGACGGAATGAAGCGTACCGCATATGCTTAGGTTGTTTTTCAGCTCCACGACCACGTCCTTGCCAACTAACGATTTGAAGAACGAGTAAAATAGCATTTTGATATAGTATTTAATACAAAATTCTTGTTTGTAAATGAACCGCTTTCGAAGAGGCAAAAGCTGAAAACAAATGGCTGTCAAGTGTCAATGTCAAAGGATATTTTTAAGTTTTTTTTTTATTTTTATAGCTTAGTTGTGTCCTTGATACATCACTATTAGGACTATCAAGCAGTAAGCAAAATTATTAAAAAAAATTAAGTAGTTGATAAAAATAACAGAAAGTCACAAGAGCCTAAATAATTAACCAAAATAATGTAACATTTCGATAACTAGTCGAATGAATAAAAAACAATCCACTTACAATTTTACCACAACCTTTCTTGTATGTTTATTGAATTTTAGACGCTTTAAAATTATTACATACATGAAAATTAATAGATTCTTATTAATAACCACATTTTAACAATATTTATTGTATTTTTATATTTTACCAAAATATACAGTTAGTGATAATCCCAAAAGACTAGTCGGTATACTACTTTTGGCCGACAATTATGAATAATTTTATAGACGTCAGATGTCAAGTTTAAATTATCAAATGTCATTTGCTTCGTGGTGTCCATTGTCCAAGTGGTGCAGCGTTGCCAGAACGTTACTTTTGTAACATTTTACGTTACTTTTGACCCTCCAATGTTACTTCCATGTTACACGACACAAAATGTTACTTTTGCGTTACTTTTTAGATTTTCTGTTGTCTGTTTTTTTCAGCATTGCCAGTCGATTATTCGATGAACAGTTGCCTATTACAAGCCGTGCATGACCTTGTTCGCAATTTAGTATCGCCATCCCTTTCTAACCAATACACACAGAATGCGAAACTGAAGTGAAGTTAGTCGCCAACCGATACTAATCTGTTGTTGCATGGCTTTTACGAATTTTTACGTTTAATAAAATGGTCAAGGAACGTATAGGTTTTATTTTATAAATAAATTGCCATAATAACGTATTTCGCCAGTTTCCACAATAAAAAAAGGTAATGTTACTTTTTTCGACAAAATGTTACTTTTTGGTCAGTGTCGTGTTACTTTTGACTATCTACCACTGGCAACACTGAAGTGGTGTCGTAAGTCGTTATTGTGTGGTTATTGTCAAAGAGGATATAATCACTACGTGTTATTGTGTCGTTAATGGTGGTTTGCACTTTGCGTCCACGTTTGCGTCGGTATAGCGTTGGTATAGCGTCTGCGTTGCATTGGTTTTATTATAATTTGTTTATTGTTTTACTTTATCACTAACCCATTGTGTAATTTAACACACTAGTCATCATGTCAACAGACGAGAACGCGGAAATTGTAATACATGCATCGATGTCATAACCCATCTTTTCGTAGTTTTTTCTTGACTAAAAAGTTGTTTTTTCCAGGACTGGGGAAATGAGAGGTTAAGTCGTGCACAAAGAGCTGTAGAGGCGAATACATACGATGTGGATTCCTGGTCTTTACTTATTCGGGAGGCTCAAACCCGGCCTATCAATGAAGTTCGTACTATGTATGAAAAACTCATTACTGCATTTCCAACTACAGGCCGGTTTTGGAAGATCTATATTGAACAGGAGGTCAGTTTGGTATTTGACGAATTTTATTGTATGTCTTTATATTATCTTTAAAACTTTTTTATTCATTTAAAACTTGCAAGTATTTATGAATAACTGTAAAAATAATAACATTACTTAGATTGCAAGATGTATGTATGTAAATAACACCTAAGGACTGCAATAATGTACAAAATATTTTGTTTTCTACTCTGAACTTAATAGTTAAGGTTTTATTTCTACTGCTTGAATGTAAAACATAATAACTATAGTTAGTGAAGCCGCTGAGAATCATAAAAAACATGCCTCGTTACTAAGTTGTTCTGTTAAGGGCCCTTTGTAGGTGAAAACGGCAAAATGGACTGTTATCTATGAGCTATAATTGAAAATATTGAAGTATTTTCGCACTGAAGTTTCTCATATGTATTACAGAACGTATTTGTGATGGGATGACTCTTTCCAAAACACAATTTGAAAAATTTTGCTTGATAAAAAAAATCCTGAAGTTACCTCTAAAATATCATATAAATGCTCATTACAACTGTATTTTACGATAATAATTCGTATAAAATCACAAATAAAGTTGGACGAAGTAAGCCGAACTGCCATTATTCTTTTCGTCTCACCTCATTCAACTTCGCGAGTAGTGTAGAGGAGACATAAGATGTATGCACATTAAAATTCATATCTTATTTGCTTTTTTCACAGATGAAGGCAAGAAATTTCGAAAAAGTCGAAAAGGTTAGTATCCGTACAGCGTAAGTTAAGTTTTTTAAATTCCTAAAAGCACTGTGATATTAAATTTAAAAAAAGTTACTCTATAATTTAAGTTTAGTCTATGCTTGTAATAGATATAAGATGAAATAAAGATAAAAATATATGACACATGTTTTTTTTCGGTTAGGGTGTCTGTGTTCAGACATGTTGGAGGTGATTTTCTGTGGCATTTTAAATAGATCCTAGGTATTTAAATAAATATTAAAATTATAAAAAAAGAGATTGTAGTATGAGTATTATGGAAGTAATAGTTTTTTTTGTAAAAACAGTTATATGGAATGCCTAAGAAGGTCACTTTTGACATGTATTTTATCCCTATTATAAATAATATTTAGTTCATAATTAAAAATCATTTATATCTACACAAAAAAAGACATGCACTATATTCTTGTAGAAAGAAAATAGGGGTTGCAAAATGAAAAATGATATTATTATTAGCTCGTAAATATATCATAATTTTTCCATTTGTTAAATATTCAGCAATTGTCTGACAAAGTTATTAATTTAAAAATCTAGCAAGAATCTTCTGTAAAGTATAACAAATCGATCAAGTACAAGTCAGACACGCAGGTTACATATAAGCTAAAGAGAAACTGTAAAAAAATGGTCACCCCATCCAATTTGTCACCGCGCCCCCTGTCGCTTAACCTCGATTTTTATTATTATTTGATGTTATAGCCCAAGAGCCCGCTTCAGCCAGGCGTACAGTATTTCATAAAAC
>CAJQZM010041821.1:3769-37139 GCA_907164665.1 Colias nastes | reverse complement strand
ACGTAGCAATGTAAAGAACAAGAAATACTTCATACAAGCTTTAAACTTAGTATCTATCTTCCTTAGGGCTATGATCAGATTAATACCTTTTCATGGCGTCAATACAATAATATCAATTTTGTTACAGTGTCCCGAGTATGAGCGCGGGGTGAAGTGAAGCTAGGGGCGGGGCGCAATGAGCGCTCCGGATCCTTTAGTGCTGCAAGCGCTACAGGGTTTCACCCAGGAGAGCGATAAGTGGCCCGGAGCACGCGCTGTCAAGATCTACATTGCGTCGCTTTATAATGGTAGGTGTCAAATATAAAATAAAACAAAGCATAAAAAAGAGTGTGTGTACCGAGCACACGTGTCAGAAGTGAAACTTCTTTGGCAAGATTCAAAGATACCAAAATCGTCGCCTTACTCCATGATGTGACGGAATTACCATAAAGCCTAAAGAAGTTTCACTTCAATAATCAATAATATTTCATATCCTTCATAAAGACGTTACCTTTTGTAAAGGTATATTTCTACTTCAGACAATTGATATTAAATTTTCCTCTTACAAATAATGTATTCAATCGTACAATAAAGTATTACGATTTCAACTATAAAATACAGAGGGCCAAAAATAGCTTTCACAACGCAGGCCCGTAATCCTACCCAGCAAATCCATTTCATCTCGGAATTATCACATTAATCGCCCTTTATTTCATAGCTTAAATCAAAATATCATAATATTATAACATTTCGTTCATTCAAATAATAACATCAACATCTTTTGATTTCCCACTATTTTGGATGTAATATTTGCCAATAATCGATATTTCAAATATCACTAACCTTTTTGACTCGTCGTTTGAAGTGGTTAAATTAATTACCGCCTTATTTTACATATCTATTTATAATAAATGGAAATTAATTTTATTAAAATTGATAGTTTTAAGCAGTGTTCCAAATTTGTTATGAATTTCAAATGCATAATCTACTTAGCAAGGTTCCATAGGGCATAGAGCATAGAACGCATTATTGTACCTACAGATAAAAAATATTTTCAAAATTATATTATTGTGTATGTTCGAACTTGATGCAATAAAAAGGAAATATAAACTGAACTTTCGAATTATTATAAGAAAATTTGAACAATATATTTTTAGAAATAGAAATTAATATATTTTATAATTTATAATTAATGAATAACAGATTTCCGTGAAGAAAGGCGCCAGACACTTGAATTGGTCGGGCCTGAGTTGCAGTCCACGTACGATGATCGATATATCGAGGTGAGTAAAAATATTTTTTTTATATAAATAATTATTAAAAATTAAAAAAAAGTTTTGATGATCACCAACTTACCACTTATTATATTTAAATGGCAATTTACTTATACTTACACGTATTTAAAAAGATCCTACAATAATCATATAATTTAATAAATAGAAAACAATTAATGTTTTAAAAAGTTTCTGCATTATTCACTAGCCGAAAATAAATTACGAACGCATTAAATATAAAATATGTCTCGGTAGCCTGCAAACCAAATGTCAAAAAGAAAAAAAAAAAATACAAATCGCGCGGCGCGCCATTTTGGCGGGAATGTATGGGCTATGGCGTTCGACGTGTAGCAGTCGTAAAATATTTTTACTTTTTACGGAGGTAAGAATCTTTGACGTGAATAACTTGAAGTATTTTGTTTAATACGACATTAATTTGCTTTCGTTGTTGTATTTGTTAAATGCCGTTGAAAATACTTGTACATTATCCAAGCACAAAATATATTGGGCATTCTAAAATTAATGACGGCGTTACGTAAAATATGTTTAGTAGAGAATTTATTACAAAAGTTTGCGTTGGGATATCCGTTACCAGCACTCGGTATTGTACAAACTTGGGGTCCCCATTCCAACTTTACTACCGCATGAATAGTAACAAATATTTAGCTAAAAGGACATGTCCACTATTTATGGAAGGTATACGTGATTCTGCTTTACAACCTTAAAACAAATACAATGTATTTGTGTTAGCTTAGGTCTAATGTTCAAGTTTTCGGATTTTTTATTTATTGGATAGATTTTATAAATTTATGTTTACATCATGACATAGTGAGTTTGATGAATGATGATCTTTATAATTGAAAGTATAACTTGTATTAGTTATTAATTATTAGTGAACAAGTAGGCTAGTTTTAAAAGTATTAGTATAAAATCATGTGTCAACGAAAATATTCAGCTGTATTAAGCATCATACCTAGGTATCTACCTATATGTTTCAAATTTAATGTAAGTAATGTAGGTAACATTACTTGTAAACGCTTACGATGCTAAACTCTGTTCCAACATTACCATCAGTACGAAAACGGAACGAAAATGTCCCAACAATGTACAAAAACATTAAATTTATTGAGAATGTTTCAAGTAAAAAATTATAATGTCATATAGATCGAGTTCGTGGATATGCACTATGGCACGGACGGCGGCGACGAGGCTAATCCCGCGCTACTGAGATATCATCTCGACGAGATACGATGCTGTAATCGCACCTCTAAGGCCGGGTATTTTCTGGTAAGGCTTAATTTCATGTAATGTATGTCATGTGTTATCAGTTATGGTTAAGTTTGTTTGAGAAGGGTTATCTTGGCTTGATTACGGGAGAATATTGAAATATGGATTTCAAATATAAACCAATAGGTAGGTTTTTAAAATTCAGTGTTTAGTACATTGTAGGTAACATTGCGATTATGTTTGTTTCCGTGGCTATATTATGATAGTAATAAGTACTTATGAAAACCTGTTTTAATTTTTAAATAATTTCCTATAGATTAAATCCAAACACTTGTTTACAGATTATTTTTATTAGAAAATAAGATTTCGTACAAAACATCCTTTCCGTAAAAAATGAACTTAAAAATATACCCTTGGATGATGAAATTCGCGGAAGCAATTAATACGTACCAGCATCAGCATTTTCGGATTTTTCGCACGCTTTTGTTTACTGCTCAGCTTTTAAAATCCCCTTGTCAGCCATCGCATGGAAAACAATTCTCTTGGCGAGAATTCGATAAACAACTTTTAGGATAACGAGGTAAAAATAGGATATGGAAAATTCTATTTTTATGTCGTTAAAAATATATCGTCACCTATATGCTATAAATGAAATTAATTTAAACATAGGCGTTGTAATTATATGCGTACAACGAATAAATTCGGACTTAATAAGGTATATAATGAAGTGTAAATTGTTGCCTGTAGGACCTACAGATTTAATAAGTGCAATTAGGTTTGTACCTACCACAGTGTAGGTAATTGCACATATTAAATCTTGAATACAAGTTAAAAGGATCAAGAATGTCTGCTTGAAAGAAGAACTTCCAAAAATGTATGAAGAGACGTAATTACGTAGTGTAGATATTATTTATGACTCTGTATACTTTTAAAAAGTTCGAAAGAAATGTAAAAAAGATTCAACGTTTTATGGTTTCGAGTTAGAGGATAATTGTTTTGAGGATATAAATGGAGTAATTAAATGATTGCATTTAATTACTTCAAATATTTTGAACGATAATCTACTTAATGAGTTTAATTCTGTTTTTGAATTAACTAAGGGAAGGTTTCGGAATTGTTGGCTAATATCGTTAACCGTAAACTTATTTACATTTTGTGTAACACACAATATAATATATTATAGTAGTATAATAATTTGTGTTTAAAGATGATAACCTATTCGCACTAATTTAACCTTACATTTCTTAAATTCTAGATCTATTCATAAGTATTTCTAAAGATATCAACTGTATTCTCTTTATGTATTTATTAATATAACCAAAAATCCACAAATAAGCTAAAATATGCCCTATTTCAGTGCCTAATCGGTGGCGAAGCGTCATCATACCAACCAGTGCTACCATTCAATATACCCAAAGACACATTTGAACAATTAGTACAACATGAATCTGCGCAAACTGCTCTCATTCGAGCCTGTTACAAAAGCAATGATGATGGATCCTACCAACTGGAGGGCGATGACAAATGGTAAGAATATATAGTACCGATAAATGACCAGACGCTTTTATTTGAAACGTGTAGGTGGGTATTTCTAATTTCATCGGTCAAGATCATCGCGTATTGTGGAAATAACTAGAGTAAATTCCCGATGGATTGTTAGGAAAAGTACTGTGTTCATTTGTGAAAAACAATAAGCCGGAGTAAATAATAATAATCTTAATCTTCTTACGTATGAAATCGAGAGGCGAAAAAATACTAGGTTTAATAATAATCATTTTATACGCTTTTCACTCTTTCTTATTTTAAATTACATCGCAAATAAATAAATATCTAATCCCAATAAATGAACATATTAGTATAAACAAATAACAACCTTCCTTACATTTGTGATTAACAGCATATAAGTAACTCACTTAAAGTTTCCTTAGCCTAAATGTATTTAACCTGCGACATTTTTCCCTGACTCATTATCATCTGACCCAACGTTTAGGGCGTAACAATTTACGATCATTTCCCTGAAATGAGATCCGTTTACTCGGCGGGATCGTAAAATCGGTAATTTATAGGTGACTCCGCTATCTGTACATAAATATTGCTACACCTTAAGATCTTTAAGGTTATCTTTTATTGTTAAAAAAGGTTCCGTTGGGCGGGATACGAAAAGGTACGAGTGAGATTGCGTGCATTATTCAATATGTTCACCCTTGCCAGAATTACTTTTTTGCTTATACAGAAGGTAATAGTAATCTGAATTTACGTAGGCTCCGTCGTTTTCCCCTATTAAATGAAGATGTTTCGTATTCCCAAAAACATCTTTTTCTATGATTACAATATAGTCATGCCATCCGAACCTTTTTTGATTAAAGTTTTTTGGAACAAATTTCAATATAGGGATAAACAGAGTGTGTATGTATTTCTTCCATGGAAAAAATATTTACAATGAATATCTTTTTTTGCCTTTCTATTTATCACTGCCTAGATCGTTGTTATGACAGGTAGGATAAGGGAATATTCTCTTTTATACATCGTAATACACCAATAGTATTAACTATGTAATAATCTTAATATTATTAAAATAATAACAAAATACTAACTAGCAAGCAAAACTTATTACAAGGTACAGCAACTTACTGGACCGTGAAGAAGAGCGAAAACGTCTGTGTACAGTTCAGAAAGCATTTAATACACTGGCCCTCGAAGCGTATGATGCTGGAGCGAATGTTGCAGATTTGTTGCGAAGCCCCGTCGAAATACAGTGCGAACTAGCCTTGGGTAAGTATTCATATCTATTTTTCGTATTTTTTCAAGTTCGAAATATTGCAAACTTTGGGTACTATAAATTTCAGGTTATCTTACTTCAGTAATGATTGTTATAATATGTTGTCTTCATGTTGTGTATTATTTAGAACGAAATGTGTAAGAATATATTTAAAAGAAACACAATCGCAGCATTGTGCAATAGACTTGCAAATAAAGTTTTTAAAAGCGGAATAGTAATTATTATAAAAGGCTGTCATTTCTTGTATTCCGAGAAACTGAATGGTTGTTCAAAACAGCGTAAAAAAGAATCTATCCTGATTTCTCGGAGCGAATGGAATAGCGTTCAATTCATTGCACTTGTTGATTGTGCAGCGCCAGTGTGGATTAAATATTTGTGATAAATCCGAATTAATATTCGACAAAATGAGTTAACGGATTAAATTAAATATCGCACGTTTATACATAATGTTGATATTTAAAAACATGAAAATCAAATGATGTATTGATTGAATCGAAATAAATTATTACATTAGGAATAAGAAATGATATTGGATATTGTTGTTTTTTCTTATCGATATAAAATATATTTTTCAAATGTCCCTTATAATTTTTAGTCAATCACCTATTGACTGAAAAAGTAGGTAATATCGTCGTTCTAATAACAACCATCTGACGAAAAGTTTACTAACAAGCCAATTATAAATCTTTTAACCTTTAACCTATTAGATATAATATTATTTATTTTCAAAATTAAGAATAGAATAAGAATAAGAATAAATTAATATTTTGTTACAGAAATCCTCAAAAACGGCAAACACCCGAAAGGTTTGATTGTTGCGCTCCGAGAGCTTTCCCCATTAGAACCAGATGATACGAAATTAACAGTAATAGCTCATGCGAGGTTAAAAGCGCTGCAAGAGAAGATAGAGGACACCCTACCTGACACTCATATTATTAGGCTAGAGTTAGTAATTTTTACCTTTAGAGCTTAATAAGAAATATTGCTAATTACTCTTAATAAATGTTATAAAAGAAATTGTTTTATTATTTGCAAAGTAATAAGTTTTGGTTTCGAAATTGTAGGGCGTCATCAGCGGATTCCTCACGAACGGACGGTGGTTCAGATATAGAAGAGAAATTGTCACCGTTCCGAGAAAAACTGCAAGCCGTAGTCAGCTCTCTGATCGATGACAGTCTTAGTACTGAGCCCGATCAGGGGAAAGGAAGGAAAAAGACTGTTCAGGTAATTTATATGGATGCTAGACGTTAGACGCTCGACTTAATAAATGACACCTACCTGAACGAAATGTTCGCCTATAACTTATCTTCAAAGACAGAAATTCCCGGTTTAACTGCGTATTAATCCAACAGGAATTTATGACAAAATAGTTTTTCTTTTACAGGAAGTATTTTTGGAACACATCACTCATCTTAGGCTATGTATAGAACAAAATAATCAATATAAAGTCACCGTTAAACAAATAAACGAAGCCGCAGAAAGCATACTGTCTAATGCCAAAGAAAATTATGAAAATAGATCTCGACACCCACCCGTGTTAATATACGGACCAGACGCATCCGGAAAAAGTACGCTACTAACACATTTGTACTACAAATGCGAAGAGATATTTCCAAAGCCGGTGTTGAGGATAATAAGATTTTCAGCATCGACGCCCAGATCGGCTTACAATTTGGAGCTGCTGCGAGTTATTTGTCAACAAATGTCCATTATTCTAAACATTCCAGAAGGCTATTTGCCTAAAGATGCGAGTTTCGACCCACTGTACATTAATAATTGGTTCCAAAGTTTGCTCAGGCGTTGTGAAGATATGGAAAACCAGATTCTATTGATATTTATTGATAATGTGCAAAGAGTGAATCCTCTAGAATGTGATATAGTGACTGGATTATCGTGGCTACCAATGTCCTTGCCGAGAAATGTCTTTCTAATTTGTACGACTGCCGTATCTTTAGAACAGTTGCAACTAACACCGGCGCAGAAGGAGAAATTTAAAGTGCAGAGTTGTTATTATTTGTTAGAAGCGCTCGAGGAGATGCCGGAGAATGATAGTTCCGACGAATATATCGATAGTGCCTTTGATAATTTAGAAGCGGTCTTCGGAGCTAAGGCATTTAGTAAATTAGCAGGTAATTATTTAACTTTCCACAGTCGGCTGGAATATCATCACAAATTAACAAAGTTTATGCCATTGTGTTGTAGGTTATATAACTTGTTCGGAGTTCGGTCTCACGGAACTTGAACTGTTGGAACTTTTGATGCCGACGAGCAACAGTGAGGCCGTTATAACGCTCAAGGACGCTAACTTCAACTTTTCTACTTTGTGTGTCGCCAAATACATGATGAGTATGTAGTTTTTAAGTTTTATTCCTAAAACGTTTTTTTCATTAATTTTACGTTAAGCTACGTTACTATAATAAGTAATCTGAAATTAGTAAGTAAAATCCACGAAATAGGAATTCTTCATAAAATAGATTTCAATAAATTGCCTTTCAACTTCATGAAAACACTTCATTATATTTAAAATCAATTGACTGTGAAAACACATCAAGTGCTTTGGATTGAGTTACTTTGCGGATTTAGCAGAAACGCCGTTCATTTGTTCATTTTAATAATTCACTTATAAAATTATTGAATGGTATAATTAAATAGGAGCAAAGTTTCAACAACGTTGTTGTAATAATCAAATCTTTAAAGGCGTGGTTTACTCGGAATTCCAGTTATTGAGTTTACTGGAAAATTGACGAAAAATATAGACTATAATATTTTGTCAAAGATATAGATGTATGTTACGTTTGAAAACAACTTGAATCTTTAGATCATTATTAAAACAGAAATAAGTAGTGTTACAGATACCCGAAAGAATTTGAATAAAATATAATATTCTACTGATTTTTACTTGGAATACGTAACGATTTCAAATGAGGATTTTTATTTGCTAACATTTGACAGCAATTTGGGTTCGTAAATACTATCGTGTTCCATCTCTTAGTTGCTACATATGAAAAAAACGTAACTTCAATATAAACATACGATTAATGTAGGTATACGTAATACGACTTATCTTCGACTTATTAATGTATAATTAACTGTAATGAATATAAGGATGGATTTATTTTTACCTGAAACATTAAGAATTAAACAATACTATCGAACTATTTTTAGCATCCATCTTTTATGGGAACATTAATTTATACGTTTACGTAAAATACAGTTTTTAAACCAGCTTCAATTCCACGGATGGCCTACTATGCCAAGTGAGTTAGAATAAAGAAATTACGGTTGTATTCGTTTTATAGCACTTAACATGAGCTTCGTTGCGAATTAACTCAAAATCCTACAATATGAAAGCAAAAAACAAAAAGGCTTTACTGTTTCAGTGATCTAGGAAAATTCAAAAATTGTGTTTTCTTTTTCATAAGTTATCATTGTGAGAATTATATAGAACAAAGTGCGCAACAAAGTGTTAAATGTTAAATGACAATAATATACTTACAAATCTGAAATCGTTTTCTAATAGAGTAAACACGCCATTATACTACACTCTACTTAGAGTCTAGACTACCTATTAAATGTTTTTCTTTGTTGCGCACATGTTACATGTTATAAAGAAAGTAATTATATAACTAAACTCCTTAACTAAATTGGACGATGTTGATAGAAGCTTTCCTCCAACCAGAAACGCTAATCAGCGAGAACGTAGTATCGGGCCGTAGCACATGGCGGTGGCGGGCCGCCTCAGCCAGCGCCCGCGCGCGCCGCCGCTACGTGCGCGTACAGAGCGCGCTACGGGACGCGCATTCCGACCTCGCGGCTTTGCACTTCGCCGGGTTCTTGTGTGACCCGGATGATGCGGATACTTCGGAGACGCAGGAACCGGGTAAGATATTGGGGAAAGAACCGGCTAAGTTGGGGAATGTGGAGACATTTGGGAGTGTTTTGAAATAATGTGCATTTGTCGGTTTCTTATGTGTACCGGATGATGCGGATACTTCGGAGGCGCAAGAACCGGGTAAGATATTGGGGAAAGAACCGGCTAAGTTGGGGAATGTGGAGACATTTGGGAGTGTTTTGAAATAATGTGCATTTGTCGGTTTCTTATGTGTACCGGATGATGCGGATACTTCGGAGACGCAGGAACCGGGTGAGAAATGTTATGGTAATGGGTTAAATGATGTGTATTTCAGCTGTATTATTATGTTCATAATATCTCGTAGCTATTGTCAAAGGTGTTAAAGCCGTGATATCCTAATTTTAGCGGCAGATAGTCAAGCGACTTCGTTTTTTACAAATTAACTGTTTGTTTGAGTGTCATCGTAAATGTCTCACTCGGAGTCATTATAATAGTGAAATAGATTGAAAATGCATTGGTCCCACAAAGGAAATTTGGACTTAATTTTACAAAGCGTATCTTTTCGGGCTAAGATGCATGCGAAATTTAAAATCCTGTATAGTAAGATAGTTTAGAGATTCAAGAAGCAGATAAGAAAACTTTGAAAACATTTTATGCGGTTGAGTAATCTCTTGTGCTCGCGAGAGGTTTCCCTGAAACTTCGCTGCGCTAGTTCCTTACATTACTCTAGTACAATGGTTATGTAACGTGTTCACGTCTAGAAACATTTCTATTTAAATTACACATCGACAAAGTCTAGGGATATTTTGCATCAAATATCTTAAAATCTATGAATTATTCGTGGTTGCGTTGTGACAAGGAAAGCCATGAAGAAGACGAAGAAGCACCTAGAAAACACTTATGTGCTCCAATAGTTTATGACACTTTTCATATTTACTTTCTATTGATATTCGTTTAATATTTTCCCTCAGGTTGTGTAGACGATGACGACGCATTACTGGACTCAACACCATTCCACTCAGCAAGCAGAACGGCTGCTGCGTTCACACAGCGACACGTAGAAGAGTCCTGGCTTCACCTCCTATTGGCTGGGGACTTTTCCAAACTGAAGGACTTGACTGTGTGCAACTTTGACTTCTTGTTGGCTGCTGTGAGTTGAATTTTATTTAACAGATAACTTAGTTAGGAGTCAATTTTATTAAATTTAAACGATATTTATGCTACGCCTATCTAATTTAGAGTTTAAAGCAGTTTTATAGTGACACATTTCATGTTTACAGAGGTTTAAATTTTTGTTATAAGTCTGGTGGAAAATTTTGAGAAGAGTATTTTTTATTTATTTTAATATTGATAATTTTAGCAATAGTGTTAGATTTGACATTAATAATTAAATCAACGATCAAAGTGAGTTATTTCTATAGCTTAAATTTGAGTGATTATAATGAAATTGTTAAATTATTAATTGATGAACATCATTAAAATCCTCTTACAAATAATATTTAAGCCTAAATAGCGCCGATAAAATATTTGGGTTAGACGGCATAATAGCTGTTTACATATTCGATCCAAGCCACATTTATTATTAACACAATAATTATTGTAAATATCGAATATCGAAAGCCTAGGCGATAGAAAACCTTATTTATATAATATTTCAGTGAAATATAATATGTTTATTATGTAGCTTAAGTGTTGTTACAATAATTGATTCATTATAAATTTACCGAAACTTTTATAGGTAGATACTTAAAAGTGTAACTGCGTAATATCTTAAACTAGCTTTCCGCCTGTGGTTTCGCCCGCGTCGTCTAAAACTGAACAAATTATATAGGTACTACCTTCCTCTTGAATCCCTCTGACAACAATACTGTTCTTTCCATTAAGTTCAAAGTTTATTAATATCCCCAATAGGTACGAAATAATTCATGTAAATTTAACTTGTCAATTATTCACCAGGTACAAACAGTAACAATATCCTACCTCCGCTGTATACTGGAACACGTGCGTTGCTACATACTGGATAGAGACGTGGAACTCGTATATGGAGCAGTTCGTAAAGCAAGCGATATACTGACCAGAGACCCGATGCAATTAGGCGCTCAGGTTGGTAGTATAAATTGTTTCTAGAATCTTCGAGAACATTGATTAGAGTTGCGATGCAGCTGGGCGCTCAGGTTTGTCTGGAATTCTTATGGCTTCTAGTGATCCATTGAAATGTTACATTTTTTAGCCCTAACCTTGCATTTTTTAGAGGACGCAATTTTGTTTTTTTGATGTGTAGGGGGGGTCAGTGTGAAGCTAAAACCAAGTTTGTGGGGTTGCCACCCTTGTCCCACGGCCGCCATCTTGAAAATAGCGGTTGAAATGGTTTTTACGATATATCTCTTAAACTATTTATTTGATAAAAAAAATTTGTTTAAATTATTTGTTGCAAATTAAATTCTCTACAACTTTGGTGCAGTAATTTTTTGTCGTAGAACTATAAATAAAAAAGTTATAAGCGAAAATGTTCAGAAATTAGAGCCATTTATATTTTTCAATAAAACTTTTTTTTATCATTTTACGAAGAAATGATATCAGACCATTTTTGTAGATTGTTTTTCGAGGAACAACTTTTATGTACAACATTTTTTCATAACGTCAATAACTAAGGTTTTACAGCGCTCTGAAGTGAGTACTATTTTTCAGTACTCTTAACTATACATATATTGGCTATTGGCTCTTTTCTCATACTCCAGAACAATAGAAGCACACTGCAGAACATTTCAGACCTGCTTTTCGACGTAAAAAAAAGTCGCGCTTCCAGACTCTACCTCCTGGTGAGGTGGGGAAAAGATTCAATAATTAATTATTAGTGATATTGCAAAATTAATTATTAAAAATATTATAATAACAAAAAAAACCATTACTGATGACAAATTATTATTAGTACACACATAATATAAGTATACTGTATAGTTCAGAGTACTGAAAATTAGTACTCACTTCGGAGCGCTGTAAAACCTTAGCTATTTAATTAATGAAAAAATGTTGTATATAAAAGTTGTTCCTCGAAAAACAATCTACAAAAATGGTCAAATATCATTTCTACGTAAAATTATAAAAAAAAGTTTTATTGAGAAATATAAATATCTCTAATTTCTGAACATTTTCGCTTATAACTTTTTTATTTATAGTTTTACGACAAAAAGTTGCAGGATCAAAGTTGTAGAGTATTTAATTTGCAACAAATAATGTAAACAAATTTTTTTTATCAAATAAATAGTTTAAGAGATATATCGTAAAAACCATATCAACCGCTATTTTCAAGATGGCGGCCGTGGGACAAGGGTGGCGACCCCACAAACTTGGTGATAGCTTCACACTGACCACCCCTACACATCAAAAAAATAAAATTGCGTCCTCTAAAAAATGCAACCCCAAATGTAACTTTTCAATGGACCATAGAACTTTCGAGAACATTGATCAGAACTCCGATGCAGTTGAGCGCTCACATTTGTAAGGAATTCCATTTCATTCTAGAACTTTCGAGAACTATACTGACCAGAGACCCGATACAGTTGGGCTCTCTAGTTGGTATGATATTGGCTAATAGCATCTAGAACTTTCGATATATCTATGTAATACTTTGTGATTGTTTGAAATGTTTGAATCAAATGTTTTTCTAGAATTTTCTAGAGCATGAACATACACATACATAGATATATGTATAGTAGGTATTTTTTTATCTGTAATAATGGTTTGTGATTGGTAGAATCATGGTTTCTGGAATTGAGATGACAGAAATTGCATCTAGAAGTGTATATTTGTATGAATTTATTACATTTGATGATTTGGTGATTCATTAAAAAAACTTTTATAAGCTTCAATGTCATTATTTTTATTCATTATTTTAATAAGCTTTTTATTTGATTTTATTGATTATTATCTACGTGTTAATAATGTAATTTTAATCTTTGAGATTGTGAGAACTTAATTACTTTCAAACAAATAAGTTGGGTTATACTTCATAAATTAAATAAATATTTGTAGTTTATATAAATGTGTCGAAAGTAATTCGTTTACAAAGTTTGGTAAAACTTTCTAGACCAATTAAAATTAATTATTTTTACGAAGTTTACCGCTTAGTGAGTTTAGACTTAATTTAACGTAAAATTAAATTTGTGACTAATAGGTTTAGTATATTTACACAGGTATTTTGATTTATAATTATTTTTCATCTAGTGAAGCAAATACAAGACTCAATGTTTTAATAATTTATTTTTAATTGTTAAATATTTTTATTATATTAATAAATTGTTTATCCGATTAATTCATAAGCGTTAATAACTTGCTTAATAGCTTTGCCACTAAACCTAGCGATGAATTATTTATTGCTTGTTTACCTTCGAGTTCAAAATTTCGTCCTACATCCAAGCGATTTGATCGCAACTTATAAACTTATCTAATTTAAAGCCTAAGTTACCGTATGAAGTTTCTATCTAACTCCTTTAAGCTTAGAAGATTCACGTCGGATACGCTTAGTTTATGCTTGTTTTAAAAGACCCTTTTCTCTTATCTATTTGAACGGCGGCAGCTAGTTAATTGAATACGATCTTTATCTGGATAAATCGCGGCAGTTACTCTCAGGGAAATGGAATGTTCCAGAATGTTTATTGTATGTCAAACAACGAGCAACAAAACTAATACCGAAAGTACATGGTATTCGAGGGTATTGGAAAAGTACGAGTTCCACAAAGGTGGGGCGGTGTATTTGAATGAGCCCACGATTGTATTGAAAAAGTAATAAACGTGGTATATTGCGTTCTGTGAAAGCTTTCCATTTCCGCTGTCGCCGCCAAGTTCCGCCAGGTCGGTCATGTTCGTTTATACCTACGTTATTCGCTCGTCCAGATGTCAAATTCAATATAGTATCCTTAAAATAGACGGACAAAAATATTTACTTGTGTATTTTATATAAACTTGCTTTCCAGAAACATTTCAGCTGTTGTTATAAAGGCAGGCCTAACATTGACCTATTGTTATTGGCCTATTTTTCTTACATTTGTGTCTTAAAAATCTTATTATAGGCAAAACATGATTGATAAAGACGTATTAACACCTAATTTTGAAGGACGCTTGGGCATTTATGTACCTATTACACTTTAAAGACAACCTTTAAATAAAAATGCAGCAAAGTACCCATAAACAAGTTTACTCACGCTCGAGAACCATAAAGATTGACACGCTCTGTTTTTCGATTATAAATTCAATCTTGTAAGGAGAGTAAGGGATTTTTATTTCAATGAAATTGTCTGTATTGTGACATATAGATCTAAATAAAGTGTTAGGTGATAGATTTTATTTGATATTTAATTAAAATTGACTACCAAATATTAGCCACCTAATATTTAATTACTAAAACATGTATTACTGAATGAAATTGTATTATGATCATAATGAATGAAATTTCATGTTCGTTTTTGATTGATGAAATTTAATCAACAAATTCAATGAGAATTTTGATAGCGCCTTGTTTATAATCTGTATTGAAACACTTTTATACCTGATGGCTGATAGTAGTATTTATTCTAATCCGCAACTTTATCTGCGCTCAAAGGGAATATTTTTTCCCAATTCTGCAACATTTTTGATTCTTCGCTTCTATTGACTGAAGCGTGATGTTATAAAACCTATATAGGCTAAAGCCTACCTCGATAGATGAACAGCTATCCATCACGAAATTGATTTTTAAATTCAAACTGTAGTTTCTGATATCAACCAGCTTGTTCAAACAACAATTATTTATTTATTTATAAATATTTATTTCTTCACAATAATATATTCAAATTTCTCTCTTTCTTTCTTATCCTATTCCTTGATACATATATTATTTCCGTATTGAGACATTGAATGCGTTGTATAAGCAACAAGTCGAAGCTGTAATAAATTCAGATAACGCATCCGTACTCCGACGCGACTTAGATAGTCTTGAATACGCCTTCTATAGACAAGCAGTTGTACCTACGTCACTTGTGATATGTTTCAATGTGAATACCGTTTATGAAGATTCATTGAACGTGCTACAACTTTTTATTATGATTTAATAAATATTAAAAATACTGATTCCTTTTGCTTTATCAGCTTAAACCGTAACTTTAATACGATTTTGCTTTAATTTAAATCTTTTCTGCTCAGTTTAATAAAAGTGAAAACCAACGTAGAAGATGAAAAAGGCAAACTGTAGAGTTTTTGTAGAAATGAAAAATGATGACGTTTCTTTATATTTATCTTTGCAGTTAAATTATGGCTTATATTTTGCGACTGTATTTCTAAGCAATCGTTTTGTACATTGAGTTATCCTTTATTATAATTAAGTGAAAAGTATTCAATCACATGCTATAGATAGCTTTTAACGAAGCTTTTTTATTCAAATTTAAAATGTGAGCAATAATTATTACATTAAACTTGATGTCGTATCACGTATGTATGTGTTCCTTGTTTTTCTCCTCAACGCTCTATATATTTATAAAGAACTGATTATATTCAAATTATGAATTATGAAACTTTTTTACTAGTGACCGATTTTTTAAATTCGATAACGCAGTTTAAACTATACATACTAAGAAAAACTTAAATCATTCACCTGTATAGAAATTCGTGTAGATTATAACATAATATTTATTCCTATACAATATCATACCTATACGTATATACACCTACCCAGATCATAGCGTGGCTCCGACCAGCGGTGGCCCGTCGAGGCGTGCTGGCGACGCTCGTGACAGCTGCCATGGCCTGGTGCGATGGTTATGACAAGCCCTTACTGGTCCCGTTGAATGGATGGTGAGTTGAGCGAATATCGACCTTATTGGAAAGGCTTTATGTAATATTGTTGTGAATTTTATGGCGATAATATTGAAAAGATGTTAGGCAAAAAAAATTTTGATATAAGAGCCAGTCAAGAGCCTTAGTTGCGTTCTTATTTTTTTAATTGTAATATATAATTTAAGTAACAACGTTATACAGATGTTAATGTGACATTAAAATTTAAAAAAATATAGCAAAACATCTTAATATCATTTGTTAGATGTTTTCTTGTATTTTAGTCTTCCCTTCACGTACTACGATGACACATTTTATATCGTATCGTCGTTTTACAATGCAGATCTATTGAATATATTTTTCATCGCGATACGTGAAGTGAAACAAATGGGTAAAATACGAAAGTCGATTTTATATCATTGATCATATTTATTTTATTTATGGGTAAGTTTTTGAATCTGTACAGGAATCGATTTAGGACAATAATTATTATAATACGATTTTGATTTAATTCAATATAATTTCCTTACAAATGCATCAATGACGGATCCACGCAGACCGAACAGCCTCGCACTTACTGCGCTAAGCATCTTGGGTTATGTGGACGTGGTTCAACCGGGGAAAGTGCGTGTGCTGCAATTTTCCTCGGCGGTGTCACATAGACCGAGTTGCTTTACGCAGCAATTGCACCGCGAAGCTGTGTGCCTATTGACAATAAATAATAATAATAAATAAATATTATAGGACATTATTACACAAATCGACCTAGTCCCACTGTAAGCTCAATTAAGGCTTGTGTTGTGGGTACTAGGCGACGATAAATATAATATTTAATAAATACATATATAGATATACACCCAGACCCAAGAACAAATAATTGAGTTCATCACACAAATATTTGCCCTGACCGGGGATCGAACCCGGGACCGTCGGCTCAGTAGGCAGTTACTTTACCACTGCGCCAACCGCGTCGTCAAATGGTTATAATAAAACCTAATAAATGAATTATTGCGCCCAGGCTGCACCCGCCAATCGCGTCAACAGTCCGCGTGATGTCAGTAGGCACGGGCGGGGGTGCAGCCGGCGCGCGGCTGTTACAGCTCGCGCCGTCCCGCCAGCACCTCGTGCTCGCGCCCTCCGCCGGCGACCCGCAGCTGTGGCACGTTATGTCCAACTCGAGAGTGCACACGTTTAAGGGTGAGTGTACACACGCACACATATACTCAACTAGCTTTCCGCTCGCGGCTTCGCCCGCTTTGTCCAAAACCCAATAAATTATAATATACTAGTGATGCAACGAATACTACTTTTAGGAATACGAATACGAATATCAAACCTACTATTCGGCAAATACGAATATACGAATACGAATATCAAACCTACTATTCGACGAATACGAATATCTCGCCTTGGTAATAAAAGACTTATTTATTTAATGAATGTTTACTCTTCTAATAATTAAAATTTACAATAGGCAAATTTTTATTTAAAAAACATAAAATTCGTAGATTTTCTGGTTTTAGGCGATTTTTTTTTTCAGTCTGGATGTTTCTTTCCCTTGAAAAAAGTCTTTCCGAAGCGACTGTAAACTATGTAAAGTGAAAAATATTTTTGGGCGAGTTTTTTCTGACTTGGAAAATGGACATCTTCTCGCCAAAAGGCCAGTGGATCAGCAGTCTCTGCACACGTCATATTTTTACGCGCGATTTTTAAATCTGTAGTAAAAAGCGTACAAAAATATTCGTTTTTAAATATTCGTTTATTCGCCGAATACGAATATTCGGTAAATGTCTACTATTCGGCGAATACGAATATTCGTATTCGTATTCGTTGCATCACTATTATATACTAAAACCTTCCTCGAGGACCACTCTATCTATTAAAAAATTGGTTGTCTGTAAAGTCGGTTTACTGACGATAGTTGAACGTGACAACGTCCGATTGTGCTTCTTTGTCGCTCGTTCCGCGCTCTCGCTCGCACTTCAAGCCTTATATGGAACGCCTCAGATGAGTCAGAGCGAGGTAACGCCGCATGAGTCATGTTTTTTCGTGCGTGCAGCCGGCTTTATCGAATTATAAGACGTTGTCACGTCAAAAATCCGTATCAAAATCCGTTGCGTAGTTTAAAGATTTAAGCATACATACTGATATAGGGACAGAGAAAGCGACTTTGTTTTATACTATGTAGTGATTACATACGCACATACACATGCCATTCTCACGTTCAAGCGTACACACACACACACATGAACGTCCACACGACATACACAGACTTCACATGCTCGCATGCAGCTGCGCGAGCTCGTGCAGCTCTACGCGATAACAACGAGCAGTGTTGCACCGACTCGTCCGCGCTCGACCACAAGACTCGACACGCAAACAAATACACCAGCAACCTTGTACGACTTCAAGGTAACTACTTACACAATCACACACCAATAGCATCCACAGATAAATCTAGGTTATAAGGAAACTTGATGAAACGATGTCAAGCGTACGGCCACACACAAAAATACTGTTCAAAAGAACCCAGATGTGTTAAGTGTACAGGCAAGCATTTAACAAAGGATTGCAATAAACCAACTACAATGAAGCCAAAATGTGTTCACTGTGGAGAGCCTCATCCGGCTAACTATAGGGGATGCACAGTGGCTAAAGAACTTCAAATTATTAAAAACAAAAGCATAAAAAGGAATGTACAGCCAAATCTTCAAATTCAAAACAAAGAAAAAGTGACTAAAGTCAGTAAACTTACAACAACAAAAGAACTTTCGTATGCATCAGTGACACGAGGAGCGCAGCCACAAACATCCTCACAGTCACAAAATAAGCCACTAAACCAACTCATGGATGAAAAAATGAATACCATCTTAAAGCTTTTAACCTCGTTTGATGAGAGGCTTAAAAAACTTGAGGAAAGCAATAAAGGAGCTTCCAAACATAAACAATAAAAATGTCGAACACATTAAAAATTATGGCATGGAATGCAAATGGACTGCTAAAACATCAGAATGAACTAACAGCAGTCCTAGACATAGAAACATTGATGTATGCCTCATCTCAGAGACACACTTCAACAAAGAATCCCACGTAGAAATCAAAGGCTACAAAGTTTATCACGCGCTACATCCCCATAATACATCAAGAGGAGGAAGTGCTGTCATTATAAAGGAGAACATCTACCATTATCAAGTAAATAAATACGAAAAAGAAGAAATACAAGCAGTGGCGGTCAGTGTAAAAACTAAGCATTGTCCTATAACCATTTCATCCATATACTGTCCACCAAGGTATTCCTTGAAAGCAGATCATTACAAAAGCCTTCTACACGATCTTGGAAACAGATTTATATTAGGAGGTGATTTTAATGCTAAAAACGTATACTGGGGTTCAAGACTGACCACAACCAAAGGAAGAGAGTTACTATGTGCTATTAGAGACACACAATGTAAAACTTTATCAACGGGTAAACCAACCTATTGGCCAACCGACCGACAGAAAAAACCAGACTTAATTGACTTTTTTATTTATAAAAATATATCACAAAATTTTCTTCACATTGAGGAAGGTTATGACATGAGCTCAGACCACTCGCCTATCATACTAACTTTAAGTGAGAGCATAATAATGAGGGAAAGCCATCCTACTTTAGTAAATAAATATACTAATTGGGAAAGCTTCAAAAAGGACTTGGAATCTGTGATAGAATTAAAAATTCCTTTAAAATGCCAGGAAGATCTGGAGCATGAAATTAGAAAATTTATTGTTGATATACAGAAAAGCGCTTGGAATAATACACCTACTGTTAGAAAAAGCAAAAGATCCAATAATTATCCGCCAGAAATAACAAATCTTATAGCCAAAAAAAGACAACAAAGACAGATATGGCACCATACGAGATTTCCACATGATAAAACAGTACTTAATAATCTTACTAAAAGACTGAAAAGAACAATTCAAAAGTTTCAAGATGAATCAATGGATATCTTCCTTAGTCATCTAACTAGTGATCGTACAACAGATTACTCCCTTTGGAAAACCACAAAAAGTTCAAAAAAACCAATGACGCATATCCCACCAATCAAAGATGTGAATGGGAGGTGGGCAATCAGCAATGAGCAAAAAGCAGCAAGATTTGCACAACATCTGGAGCAAATTTTCAAACCCAATGAAGAGAATGAACACTTCACTTTAGTAGAAGAAACAGCAAATGATGAGCTTGAAATAAGACTAGTCACTCCAAGAGAAGTATCCAGTGAAATTAAACGACTTAGCCGAAAGAAAACACCTGGCTATGATCTCATTACTGGAGAAATCCTTAGAAACCTTCCGCGGAAGGCTATTGTCAAACTAACTACAATCATTAATGCTACCTTTAGGCTTAAGTGTGTGCCTGATGTGTGGAAAATAGCCGAAGTTATAATGATACCAAAACCTGGTAAACCGCCACATGAGACTACTTCATACCGGCCGATCTCTCTGCTGCCGATCATGTCAAAATTATTTGAAAAACTTTTCTTGAAACGGTTAAAACCCATAATCGAGGAAAGAAACTTAATTCCTGAGTACCAATTTGGATTCAGAGAACGCCATTCTACAATAGACCAAGTTCATAGGATAACCAATATAATTGAAAAGGCTCTAGAAGAAAGAAAAGTTTGCTCCACGGTATTTTTGGATGTGGCGCAAGCATTTGATAAAGTATGGCACGAAGGGCTTATATACAAACTAAGAAATATGCTCCCAAAACAGTTTGCTGACATCTTAGAGTCTTACTTATCACAACGTATGTTTAGAGTAAGACAAGATGATGCATATTCAGAGCTTAAGCCTATAAAAGCTGGAGTACCGCAAGGAAGTGTCCTGGGTCCTATTCTGTACTTGTTGTACACTTGCGATATTCCTGAGTTAGAGAACAACACCATTGCAACATTTGCGGATGACACAGCTATAATGGCTACAGGTGACACTCAAGAAGAAGCAGTAGAAAAAGTTCAGACAGCTGTTAATACGATCTTTGACTGGACGAAAAAATGGAGAGTAAAACTCAATGAGTCTAAATCTATTCACATAGACTTCACAAACAAAAAGCCAAATTATCATCCGGTATACATAAATAATCATGTAATACCTTATCAAAATACAGCTAAATATCTGGGTATGACTCTAGACGCAAAGCTTCGCTGGAAGGCTCATGTCAAAAAGAAACGCGAGGAGCTAGAGCTTCGCTATAAGGCTATGTACTGGCTAATAGGCAAGCATTCTTCACTTTCAAAGCAAAATAAATTACTCTTGTATAAACAAGTCCTTATGCCTTTGTGGACTTATGGTAGTCAGCTTTGGGGCTGTACCAAACAAAGCAATATCACTATTATACAACGATTCCAAAATAAAGTACTTAGAGAGATCGTGGATGCTCCCTGGTACATTAGAAATGACGACCTACATCGGGACCTTAAAGTAGATCTCGTCACGGACATAATTAAAAAGAACGCCGAAGCTCACGAACGCAGACTTCACCACCATGTGAATGTCGAGGCTATCCAGCTCCTTGACAACACGGACATAGTGAGAAGACTGAAAAGGACAAAACCTTTTGAGTTAGTTTAGTGCAGTGTCAGTGTAATATAGTGAGTGCTATTCATAAAGAACACATGAACAAAGTGTCTTCGCCTTAAATAGAGACATTAAGAAAAGTGTTAATGGACACATTCTTAGACATACTATACCTAGCAAATTAAGTTAGATTTATATTACTCATTAGCCTATAGTAAAAGGCTAGATCGTAATTTTCAATAATGATACCTTAGGTTCATTATTTTAGGTAAAAAAAAAAAAAAAAATAAGGAAACTTATAAAAAATGGATTGAGAAAAGACAGAAATTTGCCATAACGAAAACACTAGGAGTCGATATTTGCTAATTTCACATTTGTATATTGACATATTTTAACGACGTCCGCGTCGACCTTATTTCGTTACAGGTATAATGTAAAAAGAATACGAATCTGTATTAGATTGCTAACTTATAAGCACTGTGAATATAGAAGTCACTCAAAGTTTTGACAATTCCCAAAGCTATAGTCGAAACATGCTACGACATTAATTATGAGCAGACTAAAACTTACTTTCCATAAAGTTCGACACATAAGGTAACGGCACCAGTGGTGGACAAGCATCCAGTAATGGACAAAATAAATATTAAATTTAAATAATAAGACCAAAATTAACGTTATGTAATTTGGCAATACTTAAAATAAAAGTTTGGTTCATAAACTATCAAAATACGACACTTCATCTTATTCGGTCATAATGTTTGAAGATGGCATAACGTTATGTTTAGTTGCTGCGACTTGTTTCTCAGAAATCCGTTTTTACTAAGGAAATCCTTAAGGAATTGAGGACACAATTTTTTTTATAAGAATTTTTTTATTAATCTCAGCAAAATTTGATATTACTTTATTTTATAGTAGATAAGTGCTCGAAATATTTCACGATATAGTAGCATGATAGGTTATGTTGTTTAAATAAAATTCTTCAGTGTCCATAACTGGATTTAATTCTATGGATATATCCATTTATGGACAAGTGTCGAAATTAAACTTTTTTTAAAGATATTAATGACATACGTTTTTCTGTATTTTCTTTTCTTTCTGATTAATAATATACCTATCACGACAATTTCAAACATAGGGTTCCAGTATTGGACAACAATTGTCCATGATTGGATTTGCTTTGGTTCCTATAATGGACAATGATATTTTTTGTTAAAATATGTAATACAATCGCCGCTGAAGAATTTGAAGTGCCAAGAATAATTTTGCAAAATAAACTATCAGGTAAAAGTCCTAAGATCTGCTCAATGGTCCAACAACATGCTACATCTATCCAAACAAGAAGAATATATTTTGGAACAGTGGGTCATTATGTGCTGTGTGACTCGTTCTCGGCTTCATTCTCTATCACTGCGTAGAGAAATCGCATCCTTATCCGTATTCTAACGCATCTATCGTAGGGAGTTCACTGAGGAACTGTTTGGATCCTCAGTGATAGACAGCTGTCTGCTGCTAAATTCCACCACCGTACAGCACGACACACGCTTAAATTACATCCACACCATCTTGACAACAGTTTAAAAGAAGCTTTTTGCCTCGTCGAAGGAATTTGGAATCCATATCGATTGACCGATCAGATTATAGCTGCTATATTGGCGGTTCACTGCACGAGTGTAGTGGAATGCCAGGAAACAGAGAGATATGGCGAAACATCATGAAGCGGGTTACATCTATCATTATCATTTTGTCCACGTTCGCCACTCTCTAGTGGCGTGACGTGGTCAACATGAGGTTCACGTATCACTCTTGATACGACGAAGAAGAAGGTCCCAAAATGGATGGATGTGTGGCAGTACTTTTTTTAGTTATATTTTTCATCACTGACTTATTGAACAAAAAAAACCATATTGTTTTTCCTTGACGGACACAACGATGCATGTATCCAATCTTTGCCTAGAAAATAGAAAATGGAAATTAAGACTGTTTAAAATATTATAAGTATGCAAAATAATTAATTAATACTATTTTTTATAAATACATCCCAGATTTATTGCATTTCAATCATCATTTTCAAGATTCTATTGATAACTATAAGTCTTCTCCAAGTGTAAATAACGTGAGATACAACATTAGGTACAGTCCATAAATGGGTGTTCATAACTAGATTTTGTCCAAAACTGGGTGTCCATCATTAGATTTTGACTGTCCAACTGCACTGGTGAAAAAAAGTGGTTTTTTAATTTATAAATAACTTCATTATTTATGCATTGTAATCTTTTTTCTAACATTGGTTACGTTAAACTAACAATGAACTAAAGGTATAACTAAACAATATCCAATAAAGTTAAAAAACCTATGAGAAATTTGAAAAAAACTCCAATTTTTTCCTTAATCTGTACAAGACTGGTGCCGTTACGTTACCTACCTAATAATATTATGAGGTTGATAGAAAAATTTACCAAGTGATCATGAAATTCCAATACTTTCACCATAATTCCAGTTAATTGAGCGTCTATTATATACTTGGTTTTCAATTTAATTTTCTCGTCGTGGGTTACTTTCATCAAGAATTTTCTGATTATATCGAATACTCGTTTTATTCTTAGTTTAATTAAACGTGAATCATTCATTTTGAAAATAAATTCATCGTTAGGGTTTACATAATTTTATTAAATCAGCATCAAATTTACCGAAACATTTTTCCTGTAGCATCAGTACAATTCGTTTCAAAAATGAAATTAAGAGCACAAACCTTCGTGGAAACACAAACCTCAATTGAAATAATTCAAAATCCGTGTTACCCTTAATTTATTTATGTAGCTGTTGGAATTTTTGTTCATTCATCAAATCCTGCTTGCAGTTAATTAAGTTGCCGAGGTTTCATTATCCAGTAAGTTTCAGTTTATGTTCTTGAGCGGCGGGCGGCAGATCCCTTAGTCGGTTGTGGGCTCTGTAAATTTGCAAAACAAGGGTTAATCCAAGATTT
Source organism: Colias nastes (assembly GCA_907164665.1). Classification (NCBI taxonomy): domain Eukaryota; kingdom Metazoa; phylum Arthropoda; class Insecta; order Lepidoptera; family Pieridae; genus Colias; species Colias nastes. The sequence goes on along the minus strand of CAJQZM010041821.1, from coordinate 12,684 downwards.
CACATGATCTGTATACGTACCCCGTTAATGTATTTTAATTTAGCAACGCGGATTTGGGTCTGTTTACTCGACCGAGGTGACATTTAGTGGCGCGTCCACCATTTTTATTTTTCTAATGTCCCATTTTTTGCCGCGGGAAGCGATGTGTTTGTTCAATGGCGACTTTCCCGGGAGACTTAAAAGAATAAATTTACATAATATTTTTATGACTTAGCCAGAGAAAGATTGTCTTTTGCAAATCGTTCGTTCAAACGCTTTCAAACGGCTACTTTTATAATATTATTGTAAGGAAAACAAAAATGGATTTGAAATGAGGAGGTATCTATACTTTTATATATTCGGCCTCATTTCGCCGGGTACTTAAACGGCCCTCCAATTATTTAGATGGTGGGATTAAATGCCGTTTCGCACACCTGCCGACTGAAATTGAAAATCGCTATTGTGATTGCTTTCAAGTAAAATAAGACTCTTAAGGTCATAATTTACATCAGTAACAAGAAATTGCGTTCGGTTCTGACTACTAATACCACCTCTTTGTTGAATTAAAATTAAGTCTGTGCTTGTTCGTTTAACGAATTTACTTCGTCTCGTATGAAGTAATTTTCCTATTTCTAAGCTCTTTCAAATACATAGGCAATAGGCAGAGCCAAAAATACTAAACTTGTAAGAAACAAGAACTTGTAAAGTCAGTATCAATTTCCAAGATATCTTCAGAAAAAGTTCGTATTCGTCGTTGATAGGCTTCCTAAAATATTACTTTCAAAGTCGGCTCAGAACTAAATACATATAACTATAAAAGTACTCTTTGAAATTATTTATTTCATTTTTAAACGAAGTACCTACACTCAGTCAGCTGTAACAAATTAATAAATTTGAGTATTAATTACTAGCCTTTGTGCTGAACGACGCGCTTAATTTAAATTATATTACTCGTAAAAGGGAAACAGTGGAATCGCATTAAATAAAGGATAATTAATTGCTTTATGAGGTATCTTTTAAACAAGCATATGATTTGAGTTTTTTTATTTTTTATATAGTAAATATGCACTTTTACAAATTAAATTGATTAAAAAAATATATATATTTCGTCAGGCTTTGAATGTCATCTTTCAAATCCAAATACTGCGTTTAGAATATTTATCATGACTACAGCTGGATATCTTATAATAATTTTATTATTCATTTTTATAAATATTCACATGTTGACAAAACTACAGAAAGTATTCTCATTTTATTACACATAACAAAAGAGCTCCGTACTTCATATTACGACTCCGAAAGAAACTTTTTCAAATAGAAATCAAAGTTATTTCATAAAAACCCGGTTCGGGAGTGTTTCAAATCAACAGAGCAGGCAAAACTGTGCCCAAATCTATTACTAACTTATCACCGATTCGTGAATGAGTTTCACAAAGTTCCTGGAGCCAATCTTTTCTTATGATCAAATGAAGTTGAGGTCTACATTTTTATTCCAAGAAAGGGTATTGGCAGAATAAGACGCGAAAAATACCCAAGGTTTAAAAAAGGAAAAAGTTTGAACACGACGCTTTTTATGCTAGTAGCTGTAGCTAGTTGGTAGTATTTAAAAAGAACATTTGTTGGCTAATTATTATTTATAACATTAAAAACACATTATTTTTATAACATTGAAGTTAATAAAAAATATATGTTTCATCTTAAATGAACACAATTTAAAACAATATAACAATGTTACAACGCTTTAATGGGACACGTGATGAGCTCCATGGCTTTAAAAGCGTCGTTTATGTGAGAAACAGAATCAAGTGAGCATGTAATTGCTTTAGAAGCCTTTCTCGAGTTGCGAAGTTATCGTTTTTTATTCGTTACACCCTTGTTTTGTGTGAAACATGGAAAAGGAGTGTACAGGACAAGTCGTTATGTTTTTTTTTGCTTTTATACTAACAAGAATTTAGTAATTATAATTTTAATATTGATGGAGTTTAAAAAGAACCTATGTTAGTGTTTCTAAATTTATCTCTTTATTCCTGAATATTTACAATGCTTAGATGATACATGAAAAAAAACTTATTCCATTTAAAGAAATGTATGTTTTCTACTTATAATGTATTCTAAACCTTCTATTAGTTTCAAACTGCGTAAAAGCTGTACCTACCTACCTAAAACATTAAAAGTTAACACGTATCCCGCGCCCGTGAATATATTAGGTACATAGGTATTCACGGGCGCGGGATAACCGGATTACATATTCGCTTACAGTATATCCTGAGATGAATAGTCACCCTTCCTTAGGTACATTACTATTCGGAACAGTACTTGAAAATTCCGCTTTAAGGTATCCATAATGCTCCATTTTCATACGAAATACATACCAAAAGCTGTGCCAAAAGTAGGGAACACATTGACAATGTAATTCTTTACCTTTTAACACGCTTTTATTAGCTTCGCCTGTATGTTTGTGTGTAACTGACTCGATTTCGACCCACTATAGACGGCTAGATTCAATTTAAACTTTGAATATTTATCAAGGATCGGTGACAATATAATAATTTCATGAGTTTATGCGTGATTTTTTTTAACAATAATAATTATTTAGGACAATGAATATTGCTTGTTTTTAGCACATTGTTATTTTCAGGTCATTCGGGAAGGATACTGTGTATGTGCGTAACTCGTGAATCTCAATATTTGCTGACTGGCTCCGAAGATACAAGCGTCATTGTGTGGGATTTACATACGCTTGCCATTAAGACGAAGATTTTGTAAGTATCTTATAAATTGTATATTATGTACGTTTGTAATATTTTTAATCGTTCATGCTTCTGGAGAAACAATTCTGATTCTTCTTGATAGAAGTGACTATACTATTTATTATACTCGTAAAAGTTTACACGAATAAAAATCTGTGTGTATAAAATATGTTGTTCAACAAAAAACCAAGAAATATTTTGCTCAGATTTTTATTCAATAGAATAGGAAAAAAATTCGAAAACATATACTGAGAATTTCATAATGAAACTTCGTATCTTAGATTATAACTGTGATCACGCCCTATAAAATCTTGATAACAATATCGAATTGCTCAACATCAGCACAATTATGTCTAAATTCTGTCTTAATTGCGTAACGTATTTACTTGGCTCTGGATACTATATTAGAAGTTCTACTAATACATTCTGACATTCAAAGGAAATCTAATTCTATGTGTCGTGTGCAGCAATTTGTTACCTATAATTACTAGGTATTAATAAATAATAATTAATGTTTAGTTAGTTTTGAAGTAAAGTTATTTTATAGTCAACTTATAAGTTTTAACTTAAACAGAAACACTTAATGTTATGAAAAAAACCTCCAACACTACTGAAATAATTGTAGAATTGTTTGCATAATCTATGAAGATAAAAAGTTATAGATACATTTTATACAATCGCCTCTAGTGAATAAAATGCTTACAAGCTGATGAGCTTCATAATTATATTGGCCCAATTCATCTTAACCTGAAGTGGTTCCTCCAAACTCAAGTTCTTCTTTCTGATTATACTAATTAGTAATTATTACCGTAGGTACTTAAGACAGTGTAAATTTGCATTGCTTACAAAAATAAAGGTTCCTTTATTTGCAAATTAAGTGTTGTTAATCATTAACAAGGCTTCAAAGGCAGTATAATTGAATTTCGACTTCGAGAATGTTCCAGACTGTTTTAAAATCTAAAGTTAGAATAAGGTTATGTTGCTGACAGTTCAGATCGTCTTGTTTGCTGAGGGTACACAGCTACGCTTTACTTTGCTGTTAGCCTTTAAAGTGTTTTAAGATGTATTTTAATTAGAATCTTTCACAGTTTGTTAGTTAATTTATCACTTATTTCCTATGTGTAATATTTTATAGCTATGATATAACACAGAATGTTACATTATTATAAATGAGTCAAAATCCAATATTAGTGATACTAACCGGCTTACCGCAATGTTTACTAAATTAAACCGTTCATGAGTTAAATTCTTAAATCACATGTCACATTTACTTATGTATTATGTTGTAAATTCTTGATTGTAATACCGTCTTTGATTTAATAACGATATTCTTAAAATCGGCAACGAATGCGAAGATATAGATACTCTCACTCGAATTACAAAATATGGTTTCTCAAAGATATGGAAAAAACATATAAAAAGATAAATAAAAATTAAAAATTATTAGGTAAGTACTTACAAAAGAAAAAAAGCGTGTGCATGTACCGAGCACACGTATCAGAAGGTAAACTTCTTTGGCAAGATTTAAACATACCAAAATCATCACCTTACTCCATGTCATGACGGTATTGCAATGACGCGATCTTGAAATTTTACTATCAACGTGCCTAAAGAAGTTTCTCTTCAAAAATATATAATATCTATTTGCTTATAGAGAACACATCGCGCCAGTGCTATGTGTCGCTGCAATAGTCAATCGATCCTTAGTGATCAGCGGTGGTGAAGATTCTGCTGTCATCATTACCTCATTGGTCGACGCGGCATTGGTAAGCTAAGAATATAAGTACCTATATTATAATTTATGTGTTATTTATTTAGTTATTTCACATTCCTTAACTGATTCATAAATTATTTATAATTTTTTGTATGTTGTATTTATATAGAATGATGCCAAAATATATAACTTGTAAATAGTACTATGATGTAATTTATGTTAATGATGCTGATGTAAATAAATTTGAGCCGTATGACCCTTCACAATAGCTGTTTCACTGAACCAGCTTTATAGGGAAGTTAGTCAGTTTTGATTCTTGTCAGACTGAGAAATTGTTTTTATTTTTTCCTCCGATATTCGAACCCATCTTCCGCTCATATGCAACTTAGAAAATGGTCTATTGAGTCTTTTTTTACTGTGTGTATTAATTGTATTTTTTCTTCATAAATTTTTTAACTACCTAGATAATTGTTTAACTAGAATATAAACGTATTTATACAATTTTCAATTTTCCTAGATAACAAAACTAGACCACCATCGTGGACCAGTGACGTCAGTTAAAGTGATACAAGATGGCGAGATCCTCGTCACGGGCTCCCAAGATGGCACTGTTTGTACCTGGAATGTGGACAATTTTACCCTCCTTTCCACTATATCTGCTGGAGTTCCAATACATGTGATGGATGTGACTGAAGATAATGTCTTCCTGATAACATTGCAAGGAGAAAATGAACTGCACTTGAGGACTTTTATTACGGGAACGTATCTGCATCCGCTCAAACGGCATAAGGCTAAGGTGAGTTAAGTAGAGAGAGAGTCTTATAGCTAATGTCTTAGGGAATTTTATTTCATATCATCGCTTTTGAAGTGACGTTACACAAAGCATGGTTAAAATAAAAGCTAATATTTAAGATGTGTTTCCTTTTATATTGTGTTTTGATTGACGATCCACAAAAAGGTTGGTGATTCACGATTTGGACGTAATTTTTGCAATATCTACTATAAAAAGACGTGTTATAAAAAGTCGGTAGAGATAAACTACGATAACATGGCGCGCCCCTCCAAAATTCAAAACGTTTGAAAGTATTTGTGAAAGTATTTACAATGCACCACCAAGATTCACAACGCATGTGTGCGTAATGAGACGGCCGTCAAACAAAAACAAATCCACGGATTTGTTGCTCGACTAGTCACGCTCTAATCGCTCATTATTATTAGTAATGGCGCTGCACTGACGTATTCTATGAAAACGACACGTGCGTTGTCTTGGGCGCTCGGCAACTTATGATTAGTTGACCAACAAATCTGGACGTAAAGTACTAAAGACGAATACGTACAACTACATACAAACTCCTTCGTAAGGATGTCACTACACACATTGAAACAGTAATTTGGAGGGGCGCGCCATGTTATCGTAGTTTATCTCTACTTCTATTATTATTTAGGTATTTCTATTTTATTTAATAAAGTCTCGTGTAAACAAATTGTCAATCCGAACACGTGACTTCAAATGGTATGAACTCTGTAATTTTGGAAGTGGCCTTGAACCTTAGACAATAGGCCGATTTTTATATCACTCTAACTAAATTAACTTTAATTAAAAAAAAATTCTCTTTCGTAGTTACTTGATTTGTTTTTGCTCAGAGCCATTGTTCCATTTTTTTGGAAATTCAAATAAAATAAGTTTCCTTCATTTACTTACACGTGACTTAGTCCTACTTGAATATTTTATAATTTAATTTATGTAAAATCAACGTTTCATTATTCACAATGCGCCTTCTATTTATCTGTTTTCTATTATCGTATAAAACATAATTTAAACACAGCATTGTGCCATTTATATAGCAAATAATTAAGCATTTTCCTAAGTTTCATTAGCCTTATTCATTGACATTGTACAAATAATAAGGTGTCCCCGTTTATTGAATTAGGTAACGTGGTGTTGACGCTACCCAAAAGGAACGCTGGGGGAAAATGTTCTAATTGAACCGAACAATTTCCTCATTTATATTGAAATAAAGTATATCATATACATTATTATAGCTACGTTTAGGAAGATAATGAATGAATTAACCATAGTTCTGTTAATTATTCTTAATGATTACGTTTTGCTTCAATCTTTACACGATTTCCTTTTAACATATTATCATACCTAAGTAATCAGTAAAAATATCCATTTACAATTCACATGAACAAAGTAATAAGGGTAGAATGTTACACGAATAAAGAAAATAAATTTATCTATAAAATTCGACCCTTTGTGGCCGTGGTAATTGGGGATCACTGAACTGCTTTACCTCTTACTTACACATTGTTGGAAGAAATAAATTACTGTCGATTTACAGTAAGTGCCCTTAAGCCTTTTGTTCTATTATATTTACCAATATACCGTTTACAGCTAAAGCTATCGACATTTATGTCGCTACATTGATTTAAGACTTCTATTTTTTTAGGAAAAATGTACGATTGTTAAGTTTGATTGAGTGCCTCTCCATAATTCTGACTAAATCATTGCCTGTTACTGCCTAATTTTATCCAATAAAGTACTGTATGTATGACTAATTCTTTGTTTCTTTTTGGGTCAGGGAAACCCGAGGCATGTAAATACGACTATAAAGAACTTGTTACAAAAATCCACTCACTTAGAATTAAAGGGTTCTTTTATTCCACGACTGTAATTTACATTTCAAATAAGTAAGGAGTTTTATTTAAGAAAGGTATTATTAAAAAGGGACCTAAGAGATGATAATCTGATAAATCGGAGTACATAATTTATCTTATTCAATTTTGAATGAGATTTAATTCAGCATGATACCTACTGATGGCTTATTCAAAAAAAAGATTCTATTTATTTTTAAGACAAAAATTTATACTAGCTATATGCCAGAAATTTTCATCACTAAATTTTTCCGAAAAAAAATAAATGATATTCTTTTATCTAAGTACCTAATATAAAATCATGATTAAAATAAATGCTTTGCATAATTGCTTTGCTTTCTTTAGCATAACTTTAAAATAGTTTAATTGGCCTTAATTACGTAGATAACGCAGATGAGTAGGTATACTTTACGTAGTAACTAGAAGTCTGCGGTAAACTTTCATTAGCATCTTTCACTTCACCAATAAATATTTGAAAATATACATTTCTGACAGTTTGTTTTTAATGAAGAAATGTTTCTGATCTGAATAATATAGATTATAGGTTAAGTGAAGTTAAGGGTTTATTTACGGAAAGGAAAATGTAGCGACACCTCTGAATCGCGCAAGCGAAATGTTTTCGCTACAGAGCAATATACAGGGTGTAATCGTTAAGTGTGCACAGGCGATTATTCCGTAATTATTACAGATATCAAAAAACTTTAAACTGATATCGAAAGTACTTAACCTAATGAGTAAAATGGCCATAATAAATTTTTAAAAATAAAACGAAAAATATCTAAAAAATTAACTTGAAACCCTCCCATACATTTAGTATGAGATACGAATATCCCATGTACATTTAATATGAAAGATTTTAGCTTTTTCTTTCTTTTTTTGGTTTTCTGCTTTAATTACTTCGCAAATTTGAAGGGAAGTTCATTTAGAAACTGTAAATAGAGCTCCTCATTGTATTCCAAAATGAGGACATCACTTCGAAAATCTGCTATGAATACAAAATGTATGGGAAATAAAATGTATGGGAGCGTTTAATGTAACATTTTTGGATATTTCTCGTTTTATTTTTAAAAATATATTATGGCCATTTTTCTCATTAGGTTAAGTACTTTCGATATCAGTTTAAAGTTTTTTGATATCTGCAATAGTTTCGGAATAATCGCTTGTGCACACTTAACGATTACACCCTGTATACAACTTTCCGACTTCATCTATTGGGGCCTTAACGGCCGGCCAGTCGAGTAGACTGGTCGAGGATCCTCCCTTTTTCGATGGAGGAATTCCACCTTCCTTCCTCCACAGAAAACATTTCCGGTCGAGGGCTAATTTATGTATTGACATAAATTAGCTCTTAATATTGACATAATTCTAATTGACACATTGTATGTTGGTAACTTGACGTGGGGTCGTGACCTATGTTCCACGGCGGCCACACTTTTTGAAAAAGAGTTTCATGTTATATCTCCTAAACTTGAAATACTACAGAAAAAAATACAGGACATTATTTTTAGAAAATTGAATTGTCTACAATTTTGTTCCCATTGCCTTGCTTACTAAGGCGTTTCCAAGAATCGCGTGCTACTGAATACCAGTAATTTGTGAATTATTTGGAAAATGTATCTGTACTCATAACTGTTCAAACATGCATTTGCGATTCTAATAAATTACGCATATAAAGATGATTATAACGCTGCTCAGGTGAAATGTTTCTGCGTGGCGCACGATTCATCCCGCGCGGCAGTAGCTTGCGCAGACCAGCGCATATACGTATACAGCCTGCACAGCGCACAGCTGCTGCGCACACTGGCCGCCGCGCA
>CAJQZM010041819.1:159-12708 GCA_907164665.1 Colias nastes | reverse complement strand
CGCCGCGCTCGTGTACACCATGCTGCAGGCGCGCAGGCGCATCTACACGCACCCGCTGGACGCGCCCGGTGAGTGCACACACACGTGGCGCCGCGCTCGTGTACACCATGCTGCAGGCGCGCAGGCGCATCTACACGCACCCGCTGGACGCGCCCGGTGAGTGCACACACACGTGGCGCCGCGCTCGTGTACACCATGCTGCAGGCAGCAGATGTACAAGTTTCATATTCGTGCTCATAAATATTTCCTTTAAAATAAAGTAATTCTACTATCTCATGACCGAAACTCGGCCAACTAACAACTAACGTATGTGTGTAGCGTTATCAGTGAACGTGCGGCGTCGCACAGCGCGTGCGGGCACCGCGCCGAGCAACCGCAGACACCAGCTGCGTCGCGCGCACACGAGGCACGACCATCCCACGTGAGTGTATACCTACACACACATATACTTGCATATCACTCATACACGCACATACACATGCACAATATTCACTTATATAAACACATACACTTTCACTTATATTTAGTGTCTATACTTTACACTAATACTTACGTTTATAAGTAATTACATATGCACTTACACCTTCACTCATACATTTACCAAATACCAATGCATACCTACAATCTACATGTACAATATTACTGACACATCACTAAACAACTTAACTCACAATCTTCTATTTAAAGGTTATTAAAATATGTCCAAGTGGCGTTGTTTTTGGGCGTTGTATAAAATACCTATCTAAATAAAATCTAAGTAAGCAGAATTTTGCTTCGGACAATTTTTTATTCCAAGTCTATTTCTACGTTAAAACCACAGCATAATTAATATGATTTGACAAGTGAACTATGACGTTACTATATTATTTCCCACAGCCGCGAACTCGACCTGGACCTCCGCCCGTACAACAGCATGGTATCCCGTCGCCCCGACATGGCTCCACCCCTGAGCGCCTCCGCCCCACACACCCCCACCATCCCACACCCACCAGACACTACCACCAAACTCGGCTTCGGAGCCAGGCTCAAAGCTGCCAGCTTTTCATACAAAACACGCCCCACATCGCAGAAACTTCCAGAAGATCGAGGCTCTATAAACTCAATATCAAACGGACTAGGATCGTTTCGTATTAGGTCGCTAACAACTGCGTCGTTCTTCAGAAGTAGGAATAAAGAAAGGAAGAAAGAAGAACCAGATGAAAATGGGGAGGTAGACAGTACTAGGATGTGAATTTAAACTATTTAGTTGTAGTGTTTATTTCCCACCAAACTTGGCTCGAACTTGCCAACTTCTAAAAACCACACTATAGAAACCAGAAAATCATATTGATTGTGTAAAAAGTATATTGTAGTATATTCAATTTAGCTAAGCTTTATTCTTTATCATGATGTAGATCAATAAATCTCCAAGAATTGTCCAGCTATACCCTGTATATGATACCCACCGGTAGCAAATTTAATTATTTCTAAGTGAAAACTAACAAGGTTTTTGGCGCAAGCAGATAACCCAAAGTAGAAAACCAACTAAATTAGGATAAAGCCCTTAAAAAAATTAAGAACAATCCATCGTCAAAGTAACTTTGTCCAACTGTACATTGTACATTCTTAGTACTTTTTGCAATTATTGCAATACAATTTACTTAAATCGTCGCAATATTATGTCTTCGTTTAAAAATGATGTACTTTGTACATATTCTTCAAGTCTGGACGAATAAACTGTACCTACTAATGATCTAAAAATATATTATCTCTACCTATTTATCTATTACCAATGGGTATTTTAATATTCTATGCGTGTTATAATCAAGAAAAGTAAATATATTATTTGAATAAAAATAATTGTAAAGAGAGCACCAAGACGATGTAATTGCTATTAACTATACTTATAATAATAAGAAATACGCAAAATATTTTATAATTAAAATTACCTATAATATATTTATTATAGGAACCTAATATCCTATAAGTCCTTTCTATTGAACGGCGCTGGCGCCTTTTTTAATTTAATAAATAAATAAGTAATTTATTTTCTAATAAAAACTTATGCTAATTTACAGATTGTCAGACAATTTATTTATATTAATTGTTAATTTTATTTAATTATTGTGCCATTATATTTAAATTAATAATTAATTTTTGATAAATGGAATTATTGATCTATATAGACTTATACAAAGCACAAAAAATTAAGTTAGCACAAAAGGTGACTTTATTTTTCTGACATCATGGATTTTTTATGATTAACAATAATGTATTTTGTTGAATGTAGTGAATGTAACAAATGTCTTTATTATTATAAGTTATACAGGATGTCCCACCGTCGCGTCGGTATTCTAAGCTCAATGGAGGTTATAGTTTTGCCTACGCTGAGTACGTAAAAAATACTTAAAAAATTCCAGATGCATTTTTTTTTCAAATAGATGAATTCTTAAAACTCTTTGAGTACACCCCTAACAAGCAACCCGCCCAACTTTGCCATCCGCACGTGAGCTATCGTTTAAGATTATGTTTTCATAGACAAAATTCTCACATTAGCGAAGCGTTACATGCCGGCTACGCGAAGCTAGAGAAGAAAACATGAATTTTAAGGAAAAATTTAGCACAAAATTTTTGGCGTACCTAATTTTGTTGTTTAAGTATTTTTTACGTGATCACTGATCAGTGTATGCAAAACTACAAGTCCCTTCGCGCTTAGTATACCAATAGTGGGACACCCTGTATATTAATTCATTCATATTATCAAACATACTTAAATTATTAATTCACAAAATATATATACCTATGTATGTGCATCTTACGTGCAATGTTATTAAAAGATATGATAAAAATCTATGAGTAGTGTAGTGTTCAAATGCCAAAGGTTTATAATTTTTAGACGTAGGTAATAAAAGACGTAAATTTATATTGTAAATGAATTTAAGGGGATGTCAAGAAACGCTATAGTCTTCCAAGGGAAGAGATTGTATAGTTTGTAGGTAGAAATTATATTTAATTTATTGGAATTATTAATTTTTTATTTCCTCAATTTTTATTGTTTTATGAGAATATGTGCATTTGAGTTATTAATGTAGGGACCAAAGAGATTAAGAACCAAATATCTGTTGCTTACAGTTTCATGTTAAACTTTATTTAAATTAGCATTGATGAGCATCATCACAATGTGTAAAAACGCAACATAAGAGGCCGTATCGATTTTAGAGTGATTTTGACTTGTTTCTGTAATTCTTTAGGAGCTCGTTTAAGAAATAGAAATAGTATGATGAAATTAGAAAGATACATTTGTAACAATAAATTATTTAAGTATATTCATGAAAATGACCTTATTAACAAATTATTAAGTTGCTGATTTTGATGACTGAAAATCTGAACAGCGGATGGTTGAGTAAAATAATAAATGGTTTAATATAAAATAATATGCAATTTAATATATTATTATGTTATTGTAATAATTTAAGAATCATTTCCCTATACTTGTTCTATAATCGCCGATAATGTAATATAGCTTTAAGTGTATGGAGGTCTAAGATCTAGTTTTATTTAGGCGTAGTATTGATAAACCTCTAGTCTAGACTTTTTGAAGTATTTAATTTTTTTATTTACTTGTAAATATTTTTGCGAGATCTGATAAATATACGTAACAATTTATTTTCGGTTGACTTTTTGTATCGATGTTAGAAATTAATGTGTCGCTAAGTCTATCAAGCCAAATATATTTTAATCAAAGAGAATTATTGATGTAAAATGAAATTTTACTGTTTCAAATGAATAAACAATGTCAATATACTTTCTTGTTTTATTTTACTAATCATCATAATTTGGAACCCATTTTTAGGGTTCCGAACCTCAAAAGGAAAAAAACGGAACGCTTATAGGATAACTTTGTTGTCCGTCTGTCTGTCTGTCTGTCAACACCCTTTTTCCTCAGGAACTCGTGGAGGTATCAAGCTGAAATTTGTATCGTATACGTACGGTCCCTTGTGGCTGTGAAAAAATTAAACTTATAAGCCAACGCAATCAAAATATACTGAAAATGTTCGCAAATTTTGACATTCGCAAGGAAATCCTAAGTGTAAAACCTACAGTGTGCTTCCCATGAACACAGAGCCTTGAAATTTGGCACAAAGTAACATCTTATAACACAGATATTACGAAAAACAAGAATTTTTAATTACATTATAATTATGTATAAAAAAAATATTTTTAATAATTTTAAACTAACAACCCCTTTACTCATGAACGCTTAACTACATGTATTAAATTAATACTGATAATTTTTCGCAAATTATCGACATTCGCAAGGGAATCAAAACCTACATTGTACTTCCCGTGAACAGTCTTGAAATTTGGTAAAAAGCAATGTCTTCTAACACAGATAATGGAAAAATTGCTAAAAATACATTTTAGAGTTACAACATAGTAAAAAGTAGGTTTGTTCGGAGCCCTCGGTGCGCGAGTCTGACTCGCACTTGGCCGGTTTTATTATGATTAATGTTTACGTTACAGTGTAAAGAGGAATTTAATACAGTTGCAATTATAATTGACTGGAGTTGTAGATATATCACGGCGCATTTAGAATTTAGATCAAACGAACATAGAACCAGAGCTAGAGCAAGAGCATTCTTTCGTGATCTTTTAGTGTAAACGAAAAATCGTATTCAGTGTTGTTCAGTATTAGAACATTGCATAGAATCTTTTCGATCGCATTAAGAACAACGAAATAATGCTCTACGCCTGTTTACACTAAAATAATTTGACATAGTGGGGTTAGAATGAGCATTCGCTTGTTTGATCTAAATGCACCGTCATAAGATGTTCTCGTAGACAATAAAACTTTTGTACTACTTAGGTTGAATTTCCTCAAACATTCCTCCTCTTTTCTTAGTAAAAAATAATAAGCTGTGGTCCGTTACTCATTTGCTACCTATGCTCTGCGGATTATCCCTCGGAGAACCCACGGACAAAAAAATAGAATAAAATAGAATTTATTTGAACAAAGTTTCAACTAAAATGAAAAATCTTAATTTCAAACAAATCAAAAGATGGGATTGTCTTTTGCATGTATAATATGAGTAGGATTTCAAGGATGAGGAGTAATTTATAGGTAGTGAAATAAAAATAAAATACGATTTATATGTAAAATTTATTTATTCTATACAACATTTTGTATATTTGTGATGCACAATTAAATACTTAATGATAAATAATAAAATTAGGAAGTTCACAAAATTCAATACATGATCGTCACAAGAATAATGTACGCGTCAAAGTTTCTCACCAAATATATAATTATTAGCAGAGTTCTTGATAAATAGTAAATAAATATCTATTTATAAAAAAGTGTTCTATGATATTCAATAAACATTTCCGATTTACAAAGGCCTTGAATTATATGTCGTCAGAAAAGGACACTAAACGGTGTAAAAATAAAAATTTCGTGCCACAATCTTTTATTTTGGTTATAAACAAAGAAAAGAGATATTATTTCTCTTCCAGTATATTATTTCTTTTAGTTCATTAATGTTTTTTATAATTAATCTTGTAAAAAAAATCGATTTTCGAAGCAATATTTATTATTAGTTGCCATTAAAAAGTTACAAGTTATAAAAAGCCAATTATTAGTTGTATATAGACAATACTTTCTGGAATGTTTTGTTTGTACTATTTAAACAGCCGTTTAGAACATTTGATGATAAAAAATGTTTTCGAAATATTTCATATATAAAATATAACATTTTTGACAGAATTTAAGGCAAGATATTCGAATGTTGTTTTGTTTGACAAAACTTATATATGGCACCAAATTTGTAAATGTGTCTTTTCCACTTTAAAATTGTTACAATTTAATCACATTAATGGCGTTTTAAAGTTTTATTTGGCTCCAAATATTTGTTATCTACAAAGTATATAATAATAATTGATCTATCTAATCAGTTGTGATGAGATTGCAACATCGGCGTCTGCAGAACTTCCGTCCACCTGGGAACAAATAAAAATAATGTAATTAAGAATCAAGCTTAATGAAAATATTATATGAATGAACGAATCAATTGAAATTGGTTTGTAATATAATCAGAGTTTAAGAATGTGAGATATACACATTTTATGCTCATAATAAGTTCCCTGCCCCTATAAACTCTAGAGCTAGGGTACAATTAAATAAATAAACGCTAAAAAATGTGTATTGTTAAAAATGTAAAATGTATTTGTTGTAGCTATAGATTTAGATTACATTACAAATAAATAAATCTAGGGTACAAATAAATTTATGAAAGCTAGGGAAATACACACTAGCTTTAAAGCTAGGGTACCATTCAATTAATTTATGTCACAGAAATGTATCCTAACTATACAGCTAGAGTACAATACCCATTCATAAAATCAAAGTGATCTAAATATATAACTCAAGCTCACCTATTATACGTGAAGAGGCTGTCAGCTCTGAAGAAGTACACGTGACTCTTGTACTGCAACTTGAACACGAAGTCCTTCTCGATGCCGTCGCTCGGGTCTGGGGCGTTTACGCTATACCTGCAATATAATAGGGAAATATAAATAATATGTAAAAGACTAGGCGTAGAAAATGGGAATATTTTGTTTTGCATGTGGCAACAACATGACAAAAAAAATATAAAAGCGCTTTCACATTGTACATAAAAATTTAGGTAAGATCTCACTTATAATGGAAGTTCAGGGTACATTTACAAGTCAATTACTAAAATCATTATGACCTCACACTAAGACTTGGAAACGACCCCTTTAAAATAATATTTTCCGAATCCATCAAAACTACAGTGTTAAAACTATAAGTAAACATACGTCTTTCTCTTATATACCTCTGTTGAAGGAGGTATAAGTGGTCTATCTTGATCATTAAACAACTGTAACTCGTCTGCTCATTTCCTTACTTTTACACGTCTAAATAAAAATCCTCACCCGAGCAGCGGCAGCGAGGCTAGCGGCGAGTCATCTTGCCAGCTCTTGTAGAAGAACAGCGTGTACACCGCGAACACAACCCACAGCTTCTGCCAGCCGTGAGAGTTCTTGAACTTGCGCAGCAGGTAGCCCGACAACTGGCTCTGCAAACGCACGCAGAAAATATACACCTCTAAACATTGAGGTATTATTACTAGAGAGGACACCACGAACAAAATCTGTGCGACAAGCGCGGCGGCGCGAGGCGGCTAGTGAGTCATACACTTTGTAGATATTCTGCCTCTTATTACTTATAAAATAAAACCAATCAATGTAACAAATAAATATTGTTTATCTTATTAAAAAAATATGAATAAACTTATCAATATTAAAACCAATCAATGTAACAAATAAAAATTGAGTTTGAGACGATTGACTCTAACTCGTGTTAAAAAAAGTGTAGTAGCGATGTCCTCTCTAGTACGTAGTACATGTAACTCAATGCCTCTAAATTAGCTTTTCATAGTTTTTCAAAATTATGACGGCATAGAATATAAGACGAAAAGCGAATGCTGTCTGTCCCCTGTGAAGTAAAAACTCACGGCCATTCCATGGGTATAAGAAAAAGAGGGATGTTTTAGTCGGTATGGACCATGATACCATGATCGACCAGGTCACAGAATTGTATAATGTAATGTAATGTCACCAGTATTGTATAATGCGCATGCAGATCTTCGCCAATTATCGTATTTCCAGAAACACCCGAATCACCCCGAATCATTGATTCGTAAGTGCCCTAAACAATGCACTTGTATCTTGCACCTTGTTCGAAAGAAATAGGAGTCAATTCAGAGTCATACACAATCGAAAACAATTCGGGCGGTAGGTGACGGTAGCCTGTCAGTCAAAAAATTCAAAAATCCGTTAGTCGTCTTTATATATTGGTGGTGACCGCACGTATTATCTCTGTATGGAATTATATAGAGCTGCTGTTACATACCCTTCTTAGTTTTGTTTCAAAGTTGAATTTTCCGATAAAATGATTATTTACACAGGTAGCAGATAACAGTGGGGAAAGTGAAAGTTAATAAGAGCATAAGGAAAGTTCTGATCATTGTACGATATCAGAAATAGAGATAATCCCTGATTCTGTAAATCCTTTGGACTGAGATTTTAATGATTAGATTTCTACAATTTAAATATAAACAAAACCAGTGTTTGAAAATATTTTTTTTAAATATAAACTTTGTCTTATTTTAACCTTCCATACATCCATCATCACGCCAGCTTCAGTAAGACACTTTCATAGTTCTAAGTATAGAATTTTCCAAGTAAATCAATACAACAAATATACAGGGTGTCCTACTGTTGGTATACTAAGCTCAAAGGAGGTTATAGTTTTGCATACGCTGAGTACGTAAAAACTACTCATAAAATTCCAAACGCATTTTTTTTCAAATAGATGAATTCTTAAAACTCTATGTGTACACCCATAACAAGCAACCCACCCAACTTTGCCACCAGCACGTGAGCTATCGTTTAAGATTATGTTTTCATAGACAAAATTGTCACATTAGAGAAGCGGTATATGCCGGCTACGCGAAGCTAGAGAAGGAAACATGGATTTTCGGGAAAAATTTAGCAAAAAAATTTTAGACGTAATTTTGTTGTTTAAATATTTTTTACATGATCAGTACTTATATGCAAAACTACAAGTCCCTTCGCGCTTAGTATACCAATAGTGGGAGACCCTGTATATATTCGCAATCGTGTCGCTTATCCTCGAACTCAAACTCAAACTCAAACATTTATTTATTCAATTAGACTTCTTCCAGAAGCACTTTTGAATCGTCATTACATTCTTTAAATTTACCACCGATTCGGAAAGCAGTATCTATGGAGAAGAACCGGCAAGAAACTCCATAGTTGCTCTTTTAAAGTCATTTCCATATACAATATAATTTTACATTACATGTTACTTACATCTAACTACATAATATTATATATTATCATAATATGCCAAAGAACTGTCCTGTTATTCTTACGCGACAACCCTCCATGGATTTTCATCTTCCATATATTCCTTAATGCTGTAGTAGGCTCTCTGAACTAATACATTTTTTAAATAAGTTTTAAATTTAACACTACTAAACTCTTTAATACTATGAGGAATTCTATTGTAAAAACGTATACCTTGGCCCATAAATGAATTTTTAACTTTAGCTAACCTATAAAATGGCATTTCAATTTTATTTCTATTCCTTGTGCCATAACAGTGTCTATCTCCTACTCTTGTGTGTAAGTCTGCGTTTTTGTGTACATGTAAAACATTATTAAATATATACTGTGATGGTACAGTGAGGATACCAATATTCTTAAAGAGATCTCTTAGTGAGTCCCGAGCACGTAAATTATATATAGAGCGTATGGCTCTTTTCTGTAATATAAATATAGTTTCTATATCTGCAGCCCTGCCCCATAGCAGAATTCCATAGGACATAATGCTATGAAAGTAGCTAAAATAAACCAATCTAGCCGTATCTTCATCGGTGAGATGCCTTATTCTTCGAGCTGCATATGCAGCTGAGCTGAGCTTAGCAGCGGTGGTGGCAACATGGGCCCCCCATTGTAGCTTCTCATCTAATGTCAAACCAAGAAAAACAGTAGACTCGACAGGGTATAATACTTCCCCGTTTAAAATGATATCCCTTTTGACCTTTTTTACATTTGGAAGGATAAACTCTACACAATTTGTTTTTTTTTGCATTCAATAATAAATTATTAGCATTAAACCAATTAGATATGCGTAAAAGAGCAGAGTTTACTTCGTCAACATTTGTGTCATATCTATCCGCTATTAGCTTACATTGAATTATCGAAACAAATTTCGTTACTTATCTCTTTTACCATAAAATCACAATAAAACTCATAATTCTAATAAACTATGCATGAAGAAAATACATTTAACCACTCTATATACATATCGTCTTCGGAGGCTCGGGGAATATGACAGTCGCCGAACAGTGACGAATTTTTCTATGCGCATTATCAGCTTGGGAGTACTGTAACCTAGTAACGGCCACATAGAATAATATGTTATTTCGTTTTGTTAGAACTGCACATTTGCTTAACTTTTTTCAATTACGATTACATATTTATAATAATAATGACCGATACAAGTAATTTTAAGGTTTGATTTTACTGATGAACCATTCTAAACATAATAAACTATTTCTGATTTAAAGAAATGACGTCGCTACAATTTTGTGTCGATAAACCTTTTTTCTTTTTAAATGCCAGAGACGTTACTCTAAAAATCGAAATCTGACATCTAGAATCGAATGCATTGATTACTTGTCAATAAAAATCATCATAAATTAATAAATGCGTTGTGTTTTTTTAATTATGTATTATAATTGTCTTATTTTGCTCCTTAAATTTACGAAAGAAAGTATATTACTGGGACAGGGATTCGCTTGATGAATTTTAAAATTGACATGTGTTTTAAGTTCGATTGACAAATGTTTCAAGTCCGTATCGATTAATTCATTAATCAATTAATTCACTTTAATCGATGTATTTAAGCAGGTTACCTCTCTTCGAAGATAAAATTGATAGACGTCAAATGTTGCATATTAAATTGGCCCGACTATAGTGGTAATAAAGAGCACGTACCCGCATGGCGAGGTGCAGATGGTCCCGCGAGAGCGCGGTGGCGCGGTGCCAGCACACGCCGCTCAGCGCGCCGCCCGAACCGCTCAGAGCTGTTACACCTTCTGTGCTCTCTGCGAATAACGATCAATTAATACATAGTCAGACAGAAATATAGTGCAAAAAAAGGGAAATGAAGAGGAAGATAAAGTAGAAAATAATAAAAAAGAGAAATAGTGAGAAAATTTAATTATCCACTTTTTTCAGTGAATAGATTTTTTCCCTTTAAAACGTATATTTTTCAGGGGAAAAATGAATTTAAACTACCAATATTTTTTTACCAAGGTACTACTCGACGGAGAAACATATACGTATGATTAGGTTCAAATACTATTACATTTGTTTGTTATACTTTGGCACATTAGATGATGTGACGTGACGATGCAACCATATTCAAAGCGACGAATCCCATTAAAAACCAACCTGCATCATGTTCCACATGAGATAGCGCAGTATCCACTTCAGTGGGCATATCCCGCGCCGCTTCTATCGTGTCGGAGAGAGACTGCCACCAGCCAGAGAACTCTACGTCGTTGCTTGTACAAACATACAACCATACCATCCTACCAATATTATAAATGCGAAAGTTTGCGAGGATGGATGTTTGTAGCTCATTCACGCAAATACTACTGAACCGATTACAGTAAAATTTCGTATGTAGGTAGCTGAAGACCCAGAATAAGACAAAGGCTACTTTTATCCCGGAAATCCCACAGGAACGGGAGCTATGCGGGTTTTTCTTCGAAACGGCGGATGGAAATCTAGTTAAGTCAATATATCTTATAAAAAACCAACCTGCATCATGTTCCACATGAGATAATGCAGTGTCCACTTCAGTGGGCATATTCCGCGCCGCTTCTATCGTGTCGGAGAGAGACTGCCACCAGCCAGAGAACTCTACGTCGTTGCTTGTACTTATTAATAGGGTTGTGTCTTCGTCTGGAAATGAGGTATTTTTTATAAATATAAAAAAATTGAGTAAAAAACGGTGTATAAATGCAACATAAATAGGTAAAACATATATTTCGAAGATCAAATTGTAGTAACAAAGAAACCTACAGATTGCGTACTAGTTCAAAGTAAAGGACTCAATCTCAATGCATTTTCATACTGTTTTCTCAACTAAATCTTTATTCTTTCACTAACCCATGAGAAACAAGCTTAACTTTTATATTATACCAAGTTATATCATATTTTTTATTCCATATTTATAGCATATTTTCATTCTACCCGACAAATTCGGCTAAAAACATAATTCATTAACCTTCTAGAAAATTCCAGAACTTACCTATAATAGCGATAGAGTGCGGCAAATCACTTGGTTCCAACCGCAACTTGTGTAACGCGAACACGGAGTGCGCACGGAATTGGCCATTCGAAGATTTCGACGCTAGTAAAAGCAAGTCACTGAACTGCAAATGTAAATAAAATTATATATAGAAAAAACATTAAAAAAAAAGAATATAAAACCTAGAAAATAGTCTTCTTTTTGCTTGAAGGATATGTTTGAAAAAAATTATTACAAGTTGTTTAATGATTAATTCTTGATGTATGTAAATCTAAGCCTGTCTCAATCAATACTTGTCAGAAGAATTAATAAATAAAATTAATTCTGATATTTACTCGTGACTTACCAAGAACAGCATTCTCTGTTGAAGTCCTTTAGATGAATGTTTGTAGACACATCCGAGTCTCACGAATTCGCGTTCCGCAACCAATAATTTGTCATAACCTGAAAGATTAATCAAAATTGACTAACTATACAAAACTTGGTTAACTTTTCTCTTACAAATTATGCTTCATTTTGAGTGAACATTGAGTGTCTTATTACCTGACTGACTCTATTCTACCATCCGACTCTACTCTCTTTATGACTTATATCCCTGTTCGTACTTTGTAGAACAAAGTAAGAACTCTACCACAATA
>CAJQZM010041817.1:18309-29161 GCA_907164665.1 Colias nastes | reverse complement strand
GAAAACGTAAATATGTACCACGGGCGAAGCCGGGGCGGACCGCTAGTTATATATAAAACATTGATTTAAATTGATGAGTAAGTATTATTTCATATATAGAAAATTGATTAAGTTTGAAAGAATTTTCAGTAAATTTAGTTCATAATAAAGCTAACATTGTCTACTTGGATATAACACTGAAGCATCAAATTAAAATACGACAAATAGAATATCTGATTATGGTAACCATGTAGGTAAATACTTTAACATTATTACTGACTAGCTGTATTCCGCGGTTTTACCCGCAGTGCTTTGCTCCTGTTCGTATTCGCGAGATGATATTATATAGCTTATAGCCTTCCTCGATAAATGGGCTATCTAACACCGAAAGAATTTTTCAAATCGGAGCAGTAGTTACCGAGATTAACGCGTTCAAACAAACAGATGGGATATTAAAGTATAGATTCCATGTCCAATCACCAGTTAAAATCGTGTTCATTTATGACATTGTGTTTATCTAATTTAAATTTAAATTCAAATGATAACATTCAATTTATATTTTACTAACAATTTTATCTCACAGATATAATTTGTTTTTGTTTCTAATTTTTGATATCACGTTTCGGTGAACCATAAAAATATTTTAATGTGCCAGCTGATATAATGTATCCACATGGGTGGGCCGGAGGTCCATATCTTTTTACATGCCTGTAGTTCATTCTGTACAGTTTATTCCGCCGTCAATCCTCTCCTTTACATCTAGTATCTCATCTTAGTAAGGTGGCAATACATCAAGATAACTAGATTTAAATAATTTATACCAATCTTAGGTAGCGACGAGTTTCTCTATCAATGAACATACCAAACGAATTTATTTCCATAGCTGGTAATTTAAATATATTATGTGAAAATACGGCATGCAATTATTAATTTGTAAAAAATGTATATAATTAATAAAACATTATTTTAGTACTTATTATTTATTGACAAATATTTCCCTATGTTATTATAATAATCTCGAAAATATGTACAATATGTTATATTTATTTCATCTAAGAAACCTTAACTTTATTATTCGGTATGAATTTTCGCAAAATCAAGTAGTAGGAAATAACTAGGAACGTGGCTACAAATATCAGTATTATGGATCCCAATGTGAGTATAAATTCAATCTCATAGTACTGAGTCCAGGGCATGTTGGCGGCGGCGGCCCGCAGGTGCTTCGCCCCTCCGTGCCGCAGCACTTCTGTGATCTGTGCGCAGCACGTACTCCGTCCACCACACGGCGCGGTCCAGCGTGCTCTCGGGCTGGTCGCTCATTATGTTACGAAGTCTTATTATATTCTTCCTGTAGCTAAAACAATGACAATTTTTGAAATATTACTGCATCTATTATCTATTACTAATAAAATGATACGAAAATACTAAACTAACTTACCTTTTATCATCTATAACAGTTTTGATTGCTTTAAGTAGATTATCTTCAGTTAAGTTTTCCATATCAACTTTAAGTCCTATTTTATGATATTCATATAGTCCTACATTGTACCATTGATCTCCGAACATCGGAATACCAACTAGAGGTACTCCAGCATTTATAGCTTCATCTGTTGACTGAAGAACTCCTTGTGTGATAAATAGTTTTATCTTAGAATGTTCTAGAAATAACAGACAGGTTATGGGACGCGTAGCTTATAATAGTAGTTTACGTATTATACGAAGATTTGATTCTGAATATTCTATTTCATGCATAATGCCATGATGAAGAAGAGCAAAAATGTATACAAGATATTTATAAATTAGTTCAACAATATACTGTTTTGTCAACGTATCTTAAAATTAAATTAATTAGCCCTCATTGTCTTTTTGGTTTGTGTAAAGTTGCAAATTAAAATACCATAAATGTCTTACTTAGAGATCTGATTGTGGTAACCATGTAGATACTTTAACATTACTACTCAATCCTGGAACATTTATGTGATCCCATTTCAAAAGCACATCATAGGGTAATTTAGAAAACACTCCCATTAATGTTTCAACTGTTCTAGGTGGAAGCAGAGATGATCGAACGTTAGACCCAAAACTTACGTATACCACGCCATTTTTTGATGAATTCAAATAATTTTCTAAGTCCTGAAACCAACATTTATATTACAGCTTATAGTTTCATCGTTCATTTACGTGTCCATTTATTTGTTTATTTAATATAGAATCTTAATTCAAATAGTATAACTTCATTATTTAATTTTAAACATATTCGTTATCGTTAATTATTTATTATAAATACTAGTATTTAGTATTTAAGTAGTTTTAAGTTCATATGGGCCGTAGTTTTAAGTTATATTAAGATCTTTAACTGTAACTACATTTGTTGCCTGAAATAAATAAATAAATAAATAAAATAAATAAACATCAATTTTGGCTTTTTTGTTATTTTTTAGACCTTTTTAATAAATTTATAGGAGTAAATCTCCCCTTATAAATAATTTTCTAAACGAAAACATTATTATATTAAGGGCCGATTTTTCAATCCTTGGTTAAAATTTGTCCGTCCAATAAAGTGTTACACGAACATATTAAAATGTCACCTGTTAACTGTCAAATTCGGGCAAGTAGGATACATTTTTGAAATGGTAGTTTAATACGTTATTCGACGAATAAGTTTTAACCAAGCATTGAAAAATCGGCCCTTAATGATAAACAATAGCGGCTTTTCTGGTGTCTTATGTATTCCCCATATAGAAATAACATTTGGTGGTAAAGGCTGGTTATGACTCCAAACAGGATGTATATTCAAAAACATAAATTCAGTATTTTTGTTCAATTCCTCATGACCAGGTATATTATCATTACCCAACAGTTTACGAAATAATGCCATTTCTTCATCTAAAGCAGCAGACCATAAACTATTTATCCTAACATGTGTATATAATTCATAGACTTTTTCCCAAAACGTTAAGTTAAACAGTTTTTGGTTAGACTCCGTCGGGTATAAGAAGGGATGAGACGGGGCACCGACGATTTTTTTGCTGCCAAAAAACATTCCAAGCGAACTTATTTCAATAACTGGTGCTTTGAATATATGTGAAAATATATTATATGGCCCTGCACATGATTCTAGGATTATT
Source organism: Colias nastes (assembly GCA_907164665.1). Classification (NCBI taxonomy): domain Eukaryota; kingdom Metazoa; phylum Arthropoda; class Insecta; order Lepidoptera; family Pieridae; genus Colias; species Colias nastes. Next base: position 26,054 of record CAJQZM010041817.1, on the reverse strand, counting down.
AAATCAAATTTCTTATTTCCATCGTTGATCAACTCTTGCATTTCTTTAGTTTTCATTTGCTCCTCTGTCATTTTAAGCATCATTTCATTCAATGTTTTTGTCAGTTCCACCATACTGCTTCGTTTACCAAGTTGTAGTTTATTATTCATGAAGGTTTGTTTCCATGTTTTATAGGAAATATCATGAAAATCTATTTCTGTCAAGTTTGCTGGTGCATTTTCTTTTGTAAACGCCGGGTCTGCTGTAATGACAGTAATTTCATGGCCTCGTCTTGCCAACTCTTGAGTCAAAGGTCTGAATACAACTTGATGGCTTATCGACGGTGTTGGAAATATAGCTAAAATTTTTGCTGCATCTATTTTACTAAAGAAAGATATAATAAGAATAATTTTAACTAACCGGCACATTGTCACTATAATAATATTTTATATTATACTGATTGTTTTCTTTCATTTTCGTCTTTTTATAGAAGTATTTTCAAAGTAATGACAATTCAAAAATAAACTGATAGTATTGTTGCGATATCATGCTGATATCTGCAGATATTTTACTTTGTAGTTTCATATGGTTCAAAAGGCAGTTTTTTTATTATTATTATAATTATTAAAAGTAATTTTGAAGGCGAAAGAACCAGATTTAATGTAATGCCAAGCTGTAATCAGTAATGCCTTTTTAAATGCTGACGGGTATTGGTGATCGCTTATCATCATAATGAGGGCAATATTAATAATCAAACCTTTATTATAAGTTTTCAGTAAATTTTTAATGTAAAAATATGAGGTTCTATTAGAAGACATTGTATATGGTGACTCGTATGTGTTTATTGTTTATTATTTTAATTACATATCTTTTTTTTATATTATCTTAAAAAATTGCAATAGTCCATTTAATAGAATGCTCTATTCTGATTTGAATAGCTATTTACATTTGTTAATCACTATCACTACATAGTATAAAACAAAGTCGCATTTTCTGTCCCTATGTCCCTTTGTATGCTTAAATCTTTAAAACTACGCAACGGATTTTGATGCGTTTTTTTTAATAGATAGAGTGATTTAATAGGAAGGTTTTAATATATAATTTATTAAGTTTTAGACAAAGCGGGCGAAGCCGCGGGCGGAAAGCTAGTATTCCAATACAAGAAAAACTTTACTCCTTATTAAGTTAATTAGGTACGTTACTTAATAATTATAAGCGATAAGTTGTACGTATGTGATGATATAAGTTGTATTAAAAATCTTAGAGTTTGTATTTTATTTAATTCTAATTATTTTTTACATACTTAAAATAAGACTTATTGTACACAATAAGTATTCTTTATTTTACTTTATTTAAAATTAAATTTCTTTAAACTAACATACTTTAACTTTAACACTGGGCATAAATTTTTTCAAAAGTATGTAAGACACAGCTATTAACAGAATTGCAAATAGAAGTATTATTGAACTCAATGTGATTATAAATTCAATCTCGTAGTACTGAGTCAAGGGCATGTTGGCGGCGGTGGTCCGCAGGTGCTTCGCCCCTCCGTGCCGCAGCACGTACTCCGTCCACCACACGGCGCTCTCCAGGGCAGGTTGGGGTTTATCACTCATAAGTTCTCGTAGTTTTAATACATTTCGTCGATAACTGAAAAAAAAGTGAACGCTCTAAGATACCACTATACATGTTATCTATAGTTACTTTATACAATTATACTTGACTAGCTCCACTCCTGTTGGTCTTAGCGTGATGATATATAGCCTATAGCCTTCTTCGATAAATGGGCTATCTAGCACCGAAATAATTTTTCAAATCGGACCAGTAGTTCCTGAGATTAGCGCGTTCAAACAAACAAACTCTTCAACTTTATAATATTAGTATAGATTTAAAATTGAAATAATTATAAGAAAGAACAGAAGCGGAGCACTGCGGGTAAATCCGCGAGGCACAGCTACTATCTTATAAATACCATACCTGTCATTATTTATAACTGTTTCAATGGCTGATTTAAATTGTTCTTCTGTGAGCGTTTCCATATCAAGTTTAATACCAATTTGGTGATGCACATATTTCCCTACATTGTACCATTGGTCTCCAAGCATCGGTATACCAATAAAAGGTACTCCTGCATTGATGGCTTCTTCTGTTGATTGTAGCCCTCCTTGTGTTATGAAGAGTTTTATGTTTGGATGTCCTACGAAAAATAATCTATATAGGTATAAATACAAAGTTGACCGCCTCCTTGGTACAGTGGTTGACGCGTGAGCGTAGCACCGAGGGGTCCTGGGTTCGATTCCCGGTGGAGACGAAGAAAAAAAAATGTCTCGGTCTGGTAGGACACAGAAGGCTGATCACCTACTTGTCCCTAAAGAAAATCGATCAGTGAAACAGATGTATGAATAATGCATCTGCCCCTTACCCCACTTGGGGACACGGGACTTCACTTTAAATACCTCTACAAAGTCACCATCTTACAAGTGTTTAAAATTTTTGCATTAAAACTTTAATCTATTGTTGTATTACGTATGCTAATAGGAATAGAAATAGAAATCGTTTTATTACTATTTCTATAATAAACGATTTTTATTGTATTTATTGGTTTTATTTTTACATGTGAGAATATCTAATACTTACTTAATAAGTCTGATTGTGGGAACCATTTAGAAATTCGTATATTATCTGATTTTCCCGGTAATTCGTCCTTTTCCCATTTCCAAAGAACATTGTAAGGCAGTTTTGAAAAAACTTTAATCATCCTCTGTATAAATTCTGGTGGTAAATTAGATGATGGAGCATTTGTACCAAAACTCAAATAAATAACACCATTCGTTGCAGAATCCAAATAGCTTTTTAATTCCTGAAATAAATCCCAATTTCCTTATAATAAAACTTCATAGTCAATTGCAATCTATTTCGAATTTGAAAACTTTATAAATTTTAAATATAGAAAAAACATAGATTTATAGAATACACCATGAATTGCAGGATAATTTAATTTTAACGAAGAATGAAATTATTACTACCAATATGAAAATTAATTTAGGTAACTTTTTGTTTTGCCAATAAATTTTTGGTAAGAAATGTTAAATCACTAATATAACGCATCTGTGAAATAAATTTATTTCAAATAAATAGAAGTATTTTTATTTTTACATTATAATATTATATCTATTGCTCCAAGCGAGACCGGGATAATCAGCTTATCTATACATATAAAACTCAAAGGTGACTGATATAGTGATCTATCAACGCACAGCCCAAACCACTGGACGTATCGGGCTGAAATTTGGCATGCAGGTAGATGTTAGGACGTAGGCATCCGCTAAGAAAGGATTTCCCGAAATTCTTGCGGGAACGGGGAAAAACGGGGATGCACGTACAAAGTCGTGGGCGGAAGCTAGTATTTAATAATAATAGATAAAATAAAACTATTCAAACTTACTTGAGGTAGAGGTTTCACGGGTTTCTTATAGGCACCCCAAATGGATATACAATTTGGAGGTAAAGGCACATTGTCCATCCACATTTCATGATGATTCAAAAAAAACATATCAACATTGTTCCTCAAAACACTATAATCAGGTAAGCTTGGCCCCAAAATCTCACGGAACCTTCGAATTTCATCATCTTCTATTGAATTCCAATATTTGTTCATTTTCCAGTATTTTCTTAATTCATCTACCTTCTCCCAAAAGGTGCTATTGTTGATTTTTTGCTGAGTGAAAAGATATGGATACATGAATGGATGGTTAGGTACTCCCATGGTCTCTTTGTTACCAAGCGCAAATCCAAACGAACTGATTTGGATCACAGGCACTTTGAAAATATGTGAGAATATCAACGGGTGTTGGACCCAAGCTTCAAGGAACAATAAGTCAAATTCATTAGGACTAGCTATCAAGCGCTGAACCTCTGGCATTTTCAAATGTTCCACAGTAATATCCGCCATCAGATTTACCATTGTTGAAAACAAATCGTATAGGCCTTGGACTCTTCCGAATTTGAAAGTGTTTACAAAGCCCTCCCTCCATATTTTGTATGATATATCGTGGGCGTTGATTTCTGTTAGGTTTTCTGGACGAGATTCGTCTGTAAATGCAGGGTCCGTTGTTAAAGCTGTGACTTGGTGTCCACGACGAACCAGCTCAATTAATAGAGGATGGAAAAACACCTGGTGACTCACAGATGGCGTCGGTAAAATCGCCAATATTCGTGCTGTGTATACTCCAACACACAGAGATGTGAGCAAAATGATTATTGGTAATCTGACCATCGCGACTGTATTTCGTTAAATGAATACCAGTTTATCGTCAACCGTTTAATATTGTTATATGTACGAAGTATCATACTACAGATAGCAAAAATATACTGTTGACTAGGCCGACACAGTGATATGGTTATTTATGGTTATTAAGTATAATGATTGTAGATATTTTTATTACTCTAATAAAAACCGGCCAAGTGCGAGTCGGGCTCGCGCACAAAGGGTTCCGTAGCAGCAAATATAATAAATTACAGTTAAATCAACCTATCTCAAAAACTATAAGAGATACTTTGATCAAACCAAAAATCGTTGAAAGAGTTAATTAGCATGCATCACCTCTATTTTTTTTAGAATTTTATACCCCGTAGTTATAAAAATAGAGGGGGGGGGGACATACTTTTTACGACTTTGAGAGCTGATATCTCAAAAACCGTTCACTTTAAGAAAAATGTTTTTTAGAAAACTTTATATCATTTTAAAAGACCTTTCCATTGATACCCCACACGGGTATGTACATCGAAAAAAAAACTTTCATCCCTCAGTTACATGTATGGGGGGCCCCACCCCCAATTCTTTTTTTTACTATTTAGTGTCATATTTTTGTAGCGGTTCATACAACACATATTCCCATCAAATTTCATCACTGTAGTACTTATAGTTTCCGAGTAAATCGGCTGTGACAGACGGACAGACGGACAGACGGACAGACGGACATGACGAAACTATAAGGGTTCCGTTTTTGCCATTTTGGCTACGGAACCCTAAAAACTGTACTTTTATCAGTATATCATGTGTTAGATGAGTGTTATGTTTTTATTCCTCTTCTAGGCAATATATAAATATATCGATATCGTAGATATTATGTTCATTACGAAATATTATACTTAATTAACTGAGTTGCTTAATTATTAAGATTTTGTAAGGATATGTGTTATCTTAAAGCGAGGTAAATTTGGTTGAATTATGGAATATGCAACCAAAAATAATCACTATCACTATCACTACATAGTATAAAACAAAGTCGCTTTCTCTGTCTCTATGTCCCTATGTATGCATAAATCTTTAAAACTACGCAACGGATTTTGATGCGGTTTTTTTAATAGATAGAGTGATTCAAGAGGAAATATAGGAATAGTCTGCAATGGTTGCCAAGGGTTTCATGCCAGCAATTCCACAGAATAATTGAAGACATAATTCGTACCGAATTTAATTGTCTACCACTTTGCTTCTATTACTTTTTATCATAAAATGGAAAATAAAGAAGTTATATACAAAAATAAGATTAAGTTTTTGAAAAAAAAAAATATTTGCATGATAAAATTAACACAACATTAGGACATTTCAATGGACTACTAATATAATATGAAGACAAGTAATGATTTGGATATTATATCAAATAGTATGACTTAACATAACAGGATATTTAATAAAATGTAGGTCATTAACATCTTATCGATCTTTAGCTATATTATGTTTATTATAATTAAATTTAATTTTAATATAATAAACATAATATACTGATAATCCATACTATAATATTATAAATGCGAAAGTAACTCTGTCTGTCTGTCTGTTACTCAATCACACCTTAACTACTGAACCAATTTGCATGAAATTTGGTATAGAGATATTTTGATACCCGAGAAAGGACATAGGCTACTTTTTATCCCGGGAAATAGGATAGGTTTTATCCCGGAAATCCCACGGGAACGGGAACTATGCGGGTTTTTCTTTGACTGCGCGGGCGAAGCTGCGGGTTAGGTTAGGAGGGTGGAAAGCTAGTAATGAATAATTTACTGATAAATTGGTAAAGAAAAACTTGGAGGGCTGTCAAAATATATACAGAACCTTAGGGTTCTTCAGCAGTTAATTTTTTCATGTTTGACGTGTAGCGTGACGAAACAACTTAACCTATTCACGAACCTTTGTGTAGGTACTTTAAGTTCATTTTTTTCACAGCTGTAAGTGCTCTGCGATAAACCACGCCTTCCTAACTTCTGATAAGAGTCGAACCTGGAACCCCTCAACAGGTTTGTTTGTGTGAGGTAATCGATAATAGCTGACACAATACTTGAATTCTTTCACCACTTATAAGATAGTAGATACCTTATTTCTCAATAAGATTTAAATTGTTAGTGTCCAGGTAAATCGTGCCAAAAATATCTTATACTTACTATCTGAATCACGGAACTTCATCTGCTGTAAAAAAAAATCCATTAGCATTAACCTTCCCTCCTTTCGGCCATCACGTGGTAATGATAACCTCATTCCTCGATAAATAATCAATCTGACACAATTTTTTTTTTCGAGTCCAAGTTCCTGATAGCAACTGACACAAAAACGTCAAATTTGTAGTATTGCCACAGTTGGTATTGCTTTGCACATACAATTTTATTAAACCTTTTTTTTTAAGTGGGGAAATCTTGCATAGATAACCACGGCCTCCGGGGAAGGGGCCGTAACCCCATCAGCGGCTGCCCGTCACTAGGCCAAAACACTATGTACACGGGCGGCTTGAGCAGTTAACATCTGAGCGACGTACACGGACTGCTCGAGCGGTCGGTCGTTGACTGCTCGAGCTGTCACTACAAACCGCGCAGTTGACGGCTTGAAGCGGTCGCGACGGCTCGAGCAGTCCGTGTACGGTAATAAATGAATGTCCATAGTTCAGCGCGCGGTCGCTGCTTCAAGCCGTCGGTCTCAACTGCTTGAAGCGGTCCGTGTACAGCCTGCGGCCTGTGAAGAGCCTACCAGCTCTACCCTCATGGGGTGGCATGAGCGGAACACGTCTCACGTCGCCTCATCACACCGGACAACGGAGATCCCCGCTCCATCGCCCGGCGAATTTTATTAAACCTGCATCATTCTTATTCCATATTGTTGATATAATATTTTTACGGTTCATCATTAAAATCTTCAAAATGTTATAGCATTTATAAATGTAAGTATTAAACAAAAGGCTAACATTACAATATAATAAATCCATACTAATATTATAAATGCGAAAGTAACTCTGTCTGTCTGTCTGTTACTCAATCACGCCTAAACTACTGAACCAATTTGCATGAAATTTGGTATGGAGATATTTTGATACCCGAGAAAGGACATAGGCTACCTTTTATTGCGAAACATGTACCACGGGCGAAGCCGGGGCGGACCACTAGTAATAAATAAATAAATCGTTTATTTTACACAATTATTTGTTAAATACATTTAATGACCCAGGCACAAGATTGGTGTCACCATATTATTATAAGTATGTTAATTAGGATTAAATCTATATGCCAAATTTCTTTATCAGGCCTTTTAGGTGGTTTTAGGTTCAAATGATATTTAACATTTCCGTCTGTCTCCTAGCAGTTATAAATATTAGGTATTAAATGAAATGCTAATATTACCTACGATATAGGCATATTATGATTGGTGTCACCCAGGCGTTTTGAGTTCATGTGATAATTTACATTTCTCTCTGTATCCTAAAAACTTTTAAAAGTGACGT
>CAJQZM010041817.1:5171-17909 GCA_907164665.1 Colias nastes | reverse complement strand
ATGAGATCTTACTCTTCGTTTTTCGCACTTGACTTAATAAGAAATATAAAACATACACAGATACGGCTACAATAGATATAAAAAGTAAGGCTAATTTTGATATAAATTCGATGTCATAGTATTCGGCCCAGGTTTTGTAAGCGCCCGCGGCCCGCAGGTGCTTCGCCCCTCCGTGCCGCAGCACGTACTCCGTCCACCACACGGCGCGATCAAGAGCGCTCTCTGGCTGGTCTTTCATGATCGAACGCAGCCGCAAAATATTTTCACGATAGCTGAAATTACGTCCGTATTAGAAAGATTCTAATTCGAAGAAAGATTTGATTTTCTTAGTTCTTACACTTAATTTACAAATATTTAGTTAATACAATTTATATCATGATGTTCAACAATTCTATAAAATATACAACTCTGATGATGAAATATACTACACGTGCTCCTAAATATGTTCTCTTACCTTTTATCATTAATGACAGTTTTGATTGCTTTATCAAAGGCATCCTCAGATATTTCATGGAAATCTAGTCTAACGCCAATTCTATGGTACATGTAATAATCTACATTGTACCATTGGTCCCCAAGCATTGGTATACCAACGAGTGGTACTCCCGCGGTCATAGCTTCATCCGTAGATTGCAGACCTCCTTGTGTTATAAACAATTTTATCTTGGGATGTCCTTAAACAAAATTTTAAATATAAACGTTGTACTATGTTGTATAAATGTAATCACTCAAATTGCAAATGAATATTAATGCATAAAATACAAAAATAACAAGTAAAATAATGCGAAGTCACAAACAAATGGGATACAAACAAAACTAAAATATTAATAGTTACTCAGGAATTAAGCGGCTTTATAATATGAAATATTTATCAATATCAATAACGTAGTTCCGTAACTTCTTATCTTAAGCACTTGTTTTTCTTTGGAAACATAAATAAAGGAAAATTCTCACACTTACTCAGTAAATCTGATTGTGGCAACCATTTAGATATTCGAATGTTGTCCGATTTTCCAGGCAATTCATCTTTTTCCCATTTCCACAACACATCGTAAGGTAATTTTGAAAATACGTTAATAAATAGTTGAATTGTTTCTGCTGGTAACAACGAGGAGGGAATATTACTTCCAAAACTTAAATATATTACTCCGTTCTTTGATGAATCTAAATATGATTGAAGATCCTTAAAACAATAACAACAAATTAAATTCAAGGAATTATTTCATTGAAGAATATTATGTCTAAAAAAGAATAGCTTACCTGTGGAAGTGCCTTTTCTGGTTTCTTGTGAATTCCCCAAATAGAAATAATATTGGGAGGTAACGGTGGATTATTAGTCCACAGCGGATGTATATTCACAAACAACATATCAATATATTTATACAATTCACTGTAAGGGTGCACGTCATATCCTAGAATTTGTTTAAAACTTTTTTTTCGCTCTTCTTGTATAGCTTTCCAATCCTTCGTTAACTTATAATTATTGTACAATTCGTCAAGTTTTTCCCAGAACGTTAAATTATATACTCTTTGATGTAACATTGTTGGATACAAGAAAAGATGTCCAGGCGTTCCGAAAATTTGATCAGCATTTATCGACATACCCATAGAACTAATAGAAATCACTGGTGCTTCGAATAATTGAGTAAACACTAAATAGGGTTTCGCACATTCTTCTATTATTAACAAATCGTATGCGTCTTTCTTCTTCTTAAGTATCTTCTGGACTTCAGGAGTTTTCCATTGAATTTCTGCAACATCTCCCATTAAGCTTCCTACAACCTTTACCTGTTTGTATAGACCATTTTTTTCACCGAAACCTGTTCCATGACCCATTAATTTTTCCCTCCATACTTTATATGAAACATCGTGAACGTCTATTTCAGTAAGGTTTGCTGGGGAATTTTCTTTCGTAAACACTGGGTCTGTTGTGAGTACAGTAACTTCATGGCCGAGTCGAGCTAGCTCCTGTGTCAGAGGTCTGAATACAACTTGATGGCTGATCGACGGAGTTGGGAATAATGCCAAAATTCTCGCTGCGTCATGTTCCGTAAAAATAAAAAATAGAACAAACGTTATAACAAGTGATCTTGACATTTCAGATGATATAACGGTAATGACTATGCATCATTGTACACGCAGTTTATTTTTTGTTTATTTTTTATCTTATTATGAACGTTTAGATAAAAGTTGTTTATAAGGATATGTACTGTACGATATGATATGATAATGACGATGATAATTGGATAAAAAAAGATTTTTTATTAATTTTTTGCCTTGTATTGAGTTTACTAAAAACCATTATTATTAATATCAAAGTAAAGTGCGCTGTCCTATGCTATTTATTACGCTGATCGCATTAGAAAAAACACTGAAAATACTATCTATGTAATAAGTTTCTGCTCACACAAAACTCAGGAAATTTTTTAAAAATTAAAAATTGCACGTACTTTGTATTCAGAATTTTATTATTTTACACAGCTTTCCGCCAGCGGCTTCGCCCGCGTATTCAAAGAAACACACGCATAGTTCCCGTTTCCGTGGGATTTTCGGGATAAAACCTATCTTATGTCCTTCCTCATGTCTCAAACTATCTCTGTTCCATATTTGAAGTAAATCCATACAGTACTTTTTGAGATTAGCCCGGACATACATAAAGACAAACAGAAAAAAATTCTAAAAACTATAATTTTGGCTTCGGTATCTATTGTACATCACGCCCCAAGTATTATTTTAAATAATGTTAGACGTAACTTTTGATTTAATATTTTTGTGGATGAATAGTTGTCAATATAACTGTCACTGTCACCTGTCAGAACATGCTTAGCTGTCGAATACTATAAATTGCCGCTTTCCTTTGACTCGTGGCGCATTCGTACGGATCGTGCCTAGGGGCTCGGACGTTGTTTATACGACGTTTGACCCAACTACCCTCACTTTGCTAATAGTCGTTGACTTGCTGCGTTTTGTTATCAACTACCTACATCAAATACGTAGCTGTGTAGAATCTCAGTACATTCTTATTACATTCAAACTAATATTGAACCCAGCGTCGCGTCTTATGTCTTATAATAAATATTCAATGTACAGTTTTGACTTTCCTACGATTTTATTAGAACTTAGGCTTAGAAAACAATTCATTTGTTTAATCATGAGATCTTACTCTTCGTTTTTGGTACTAAACTTAATAGGAAATATAAAATATACACAATTATGGCTAAAATAAAGATAATAAGTGCGACTAATTTTGATATGAAATCGATGTCGTAGTATTCAGCCCAGTTCTTGCTAGCGCCTGCGGCCCGCAGGTGCTTCGCCCCACCGTGCCGCAGCACGTACTCCGTCCACCACACAGCACGATCCAGGGCGCTTTGAGGCTGGTCTTTCATGATCGAACGCAGCTGCAAAATGTTTTCACGGTAGCTGTAATGATGAACATATTTTTTTTTTAATTATGGTAAAAATCATCTACTGTTCCATAAACATATTTTTTATGAGCTTGAACTTTTGGGGGAAGGAAGGTGGAAATTTTCCATCGAAAATCGATACGATACTTGTGGTTAATTATCTCTCACCTTTTATCGTTAATAACAGGCTTTATCAAGTGTGTCTGCAGATAGTGTTTCAAATTCTAGAACAACTCCTACTCTATGGTATCTATAATAATCTACATTGTACCATTGGTCTCCAAGCATTGGTATACCAACTAGCGGTACTCCCGCGTTTATAGCTTCGTCCGTAGATTGCAGACCTCCTTGTGTTATAAATAAATTTTTCTTGGGATGTCCTAAACATAATTAAAATCATTAAATTATTCATCCATATTTATCTATACAACAACTTTTGATAACTCAGAATTACGAAGTTTTATGCTGTGAAAAAATGTTCAAAATCAGTAAATTTTTTTGTGAGCTTAAGAAGCACAGACGCCAATTTTTTTTTTAATATTGGTAGACGAAAATAACTCACTCAATAAATCTGATTGTGGCAACCATTTAGATATACGAATATTGTCCGATTTTTCAGGTAATTCATCTTTTTCCCATTTCCACAACACATCGTAAGGTAATTTTGAAAACACGTTAATAAATAGTTGAATTGTTTCTGCTGGTAACAACGAGAAGGGAACATTACTTCCGAAACTTAAATATATAACTCCGTTCTTTGATGAATCTAAATATGATTGAAGATCCTAAAAACAATAATAACCACGTTTAACAAATGCAATAAATTATTACAAGGAACAATTATTTGACTAAAAAAATTTAACTTTCCTGTGGAAGAGCCTTTTCTGGTTTCTTATGAATTCCCCAAATATTAATGATGTTGGGTGGCAACGGTAAATTATTGGTCCAAAGCGGATGCATGTTCATAAAAACCATATCAACATTTTTATTCAATTCACTATAAGTAGGCACGTCATATTCGAGGACATATTTTTGAAGTGAAAACTTCTTTAGCGGCGTTGAGCACTTTTTCTGTAATGGGTATAAAATCTTAAACTCGCGTCAGGACACGTGACCTGATCGAAAAAGCGTAAGACGGATTTTTTTTTTTAGCCCTTATATTCCATGCGTAAGACGGATACCATTCCAAAATATCAAACATGCTGAACGTTAATAATCAAGTTTTCACTTCTGCCGGCACTCCCGGAGTGCAACCCGTCTTTTTTTTTAATTCTGTTTAATTGCTCATCTTGTATTGTACGCCAAGCGTTCGTTACTTTATAATATTTATACAACTCTTCTACTTTTTCCCAAAACGTTAAATTATATACTCTTTTATTTAACATTGTTGGGTATACGAAAATATTTCCTGGCGAACCAACTAGTTGGTTGGAACTAAACGATAGACCCATAGAGCTAATAAATAACAATCAGTGGTGCTTTGAATAAATGAGACAACAAATAGTAAGGTTCCGCACAGTCTTCTATTAATAACAAATCATATGCGTCTTTCTCCTTCTTCAGTATCTTCTGTACTTCATCAGTTTTCAATTGAATCTCCGCAACGTCGCCCATTAAGGTTCCTATGATATTCATCTGTTTAAAAAAACCATTCTTATCGCCGAAACTTATTCCTTGCGTATTTAGTTTTTCCATCCAGACTGTATAGGAGATATCGTGAAGGTCTATTTCAGTAAAGTTTGCGGGAGAATTTTCTTTCGTAAACACTGGATCAGTTGTGAGTACAGTAACTTCATGGCCACGTCGAGTATTGCCAAAATTCTCGCCGCGTCATTTTTTGTAAAAAATAATACCAAAACGAACACGTCATGATAATATGATCGTGGCATTTTGTATGATGTAACGTTAATGACTCGGCAGTAATATACACGTTGTTTATATAGGGAAACCAAATCAACGCATTTCTTTTAAGCTAATTATAGCCCTTGATATGTTTTTTATCATGTCATAAATAGATAAAATTTTCTTTGTTACATAATGAGCATACGTACTTTTGATACAACAAAAAATAAGACCATTGTTTTTAATTTTATTAATCTCTTCAAATTTTACTTTCTTGGTTGCATTTCCAAAAAACATGTTTGCTCGAATCGCTGTACAAACTGAATGTGACTTGTTGAGTGACGTCGTGATCGCGAACTTAGTGGGACTAAAGGCAGTCAATTTAATTGTTCGTCATTATTATATTATGGTTATTGCTATAATTTATTATAATCATCTATGTATATAAGGAAGTAAAATAATAGGGTGCATCTAATGGCTTCTGTCTAGTTACATGCCGGAGGCTGTTTCCAGAGACCTAACCTAACCTAAGAGCTAAGACAAAATATATTTCTTGGTATATAGCAGTTTAAAGTTCAAGACTGAAGCAAATATTTTTTTTATTAAGGATGACTCATCATTATAATAAAGATATTACATAATCTTATCTAGATAGGTAGATATCTATATTATAATAAAACTGTAAACGGTCAAATTCTGTTTATAGAAGACATTAAGAAGAACGATAGTTACTTACGTATGCGCGTACGTTCATAAATATGTGTGTGTGTGTATTTATTTACCTTTTCATCATTATTTTATAATTCAAGAAACATGGTTGTAGTTGCAGCCAATATCGTACATTTGATAATATCGCTTCTTGGTCATTTAACTTGGTAGACTATAGATCTAGAAATATTTCAAAAAACATTTCTACCGTTAACGAGGTATCTATAATTCTCCTATGTATCTAGGTCACAATCGCTAATTATTATGAGACTGAACCCATCAACATTTGCAGAAGTACAAATACATTGCCCGCTTTTAAAAGTATATGGGATAAGAACGTAATTAAATACGATGAATTCACTAAGAAGGCAGAGGAAAAGGATGACTTCTATTTTTTATTAAGCAGGTTTTATTACTAAACTTTTTTATGTAATGTAAACAGACACAGTACGCGTTCAAGGTCAAATCATTTAATTGTATATTGAAGCAGATTGATCTTTATTTCGATTTGGATTTTGTGTAACATGAAAATAAGACGCATGTGTATATTAATATAATTTATTTTAAAAACATACACAGCAGTGCACTTCAATACTGAACAATATTTTGTTGCAGTTCCTGTAATACTGTCCTTATAAAAAAATGGCTCTAAAACGTATCAAATATTAACAATCAGATTTATCATAAGATCTTAGACTTAGACTTTGGTACTAGACTTAACAAGAAATATAAAATATAAACAGATATGGCTACAATAGATATAACAAGTAAGGCTAATTTTGATATGAAATCGATGTCATAGTATTCGGCCCAGGTTTTGTTAGCGCCTTCGGCCCGCAGGTGCTTCGCTCCTCCGTGCCGCAGCACGTACTCCGTCCACCACACCGCGCGATCCAGCGCGCTCTCGGGCTGATCTTTCATAATCGAACGCAGCCGTATTATGTTTTCACGATAGCTGAAATAACGTTCGTATTAGAAACGCTGATATTAAGAATAAAAACACATATTAAAATGAAGGTAAGGAACGCTATACTGTTAACATGGTATTACAGGTTACAGGTTTTATGATCTGGACATAATTGCTATAAATGCTTCGTTAAACATTTCGCCAGTACGCTTTTGCACAAAACTATATTTTAAGTTTGATCTAATCTTAATAAAGTATTCTTAATTACAATCTCTCACCTTTTATCATTAATGACAGTTTTGATTGCTTTATCAAGCGCGTCTTCAGATAATGCGTCGAAATCTAGTCTAACTCCAATCCTATGGTACATGTAATAATCTACATTATACCATTGGTCCCCAAGCATTGGTATACCAACGAGAGGTACTCCCGCGTTTATAGCTTCATCCGTAGATTGCAGACCTCCTTGTGTTATGAATAATTTTATCTTGGGATGTCCTTGAACATAATTTAACATATGTGATAAAATCTAACCACAAAAACTAAACACATAATATAAATAGAGCTACGAAAAACTTGGCAATATTTTTTTTCAACGTGTCATGTATTCATGGCAAGCTTAAAATAACTGCGCTATAAATAACTTATAGCATTCATTAATTATCTAATTTTATTTCGTCGAAGACACTATCTGAATTAAGCTGATTTTATTGTTATGGTTTCGGAGTATCTTGTTTTGCAGAGAAAAAAATATATTTCATTGTCAACAACAACAAACACAATTTTTGAAATATAATAATTCTCTTGAATTATTAGTCAGGAAAAAAAACTCACTCAGTAAATCTGATTGTGGCAACCATTTAGATATTCGAATGTTGTCCGATTTCCCAGGCAATTCATCTTTTTCCCATTTCCACAACACATCGTAAGGTAATTTTGAAAATACCGTAATAAATAGTTGAATTGTTTCTGCTGGTAACAACGAGGAGGGAACATTACTTCCGAAACTTAAATATATTACTCCGTTCTTTGATGAATCTAAATATGATTGCAGATCCTAAAAACAATAATCATATTCAACAAATTTACGAAATTAGCACAATTATCGATTTTATAGCTGGGGATGAAGGAAAATGCTAACCTGTGGAAGTGCCTTTTCTGGTTTCTTATGAATACCCCAAATAGATATGACATTGGGAGGCAACGGTCGATTATTTGTCCATAGTGGATGTATATTCACAAACAGCATATCAATATTTTTATACAATTCACTATACGGTGGCGCGTTATATCCCAGGGCATTATTAATTTTGTTAAATGCCTCAGATTGTATGGCATTCCAATCGTTCGTTAACTTATATTTTTTGTACAATTCTTCGAGTTTTTCCCAGAACGTTAAATTATATACTCTTTGATGTAACATTGATGGATATAAGAAAACGTGTCCTGGTGTTCCAAAAATTTCATCAGCATTTAACATCATACCCAAAGAACTAATAGAAATCACTGGCACTTTGAATAAATGAGAAAACACTAAAAATGGTTCCGCACATTCTTCAATTATTAGCAAGTCATATGCATCTTTTTCCTTCTTAAGTATCTGCTGGACTTCATGAGTTTTCAATTGTATTTCTGAAACATTTCCAATTAAGGTTCCTAAAACTTTTATTTGTTTGTATAAACCATTCTTTTCACCGAAAACTGATCCATGTTTCATTATTTTCTCCCTCCAGACTTTATAAGAGATATCGTGAAGGTCTATTTCAGTAAAGTTTGCAGGAGAATTTTCTTTCGTAAACACTGGGTCAGTTGTGAGTACAGTAACTTCATGGCCACGTCGAGCTAGCTCCTGCGTCAGAGGTCTGAATACAACTTGATGGCTGATCGATGGAGTTGGGAATAATGCCAAAATTCTCGCCGCGTCATGTTCAGTAAAAATTAAAACTAGAGCAAAAACTATAACATATGATCTCGACATTTTAGATGATGAAACGGTAATGACTCGGCAATGATCTACACGCAGTTTATATAGGAAACGTAAATCAGCGCATTTTTTCACCTAATTATAACCTTTGCTGTGTTTTTATCTGAATATCAACATTAAGATACAGTTCTATCTTTTGAGGATACGCTCTCATGTTTACATGTATCTTTGTATGATGAGTATACTGACTTTTGAAATAATCAATTAAAAATATTAATCTAATTATATTCGTGTTTAATATAATATCTAATTCTTTACAATATTAATAATACTGTAAAGAACTCTATCTACTGTTGTTGTGCATCAAAAGGTTGTTCTTGGAAACACCAACGTTATGCAATATTATCAACCTTTCAATCTATATATCTATAAAAAAAGTTATAATAATCTGTCGGTTTTTGGATCAATATTTTAGCTTTAAAGATTTTGGTATTTTCGAATCTATAAAATAAATAAATAAATAAATAAAATCTTTATTTTGCTTTAAACATGGTATTCAATGGTGATACAATTATATTAATAAAGCACAAACGTGTTCAGCCAATACAAGCATGCAAAAATAATTACCATAAAGGAGTTAATGGTGCGTTCGGGTTGAACTTTCCATGAACTCCTTTATGGTATAGAAGTTTTTTTCATTAAGCCAATTAAGAAGATGTTTTCTAAATTTATAATCATTACACGTCTTTAAGTTATTTGGCAGATGATTGAATATTTTAACGGCCATCCCCACGCAACTTTCCCTGTATTTGACGATACGAGGGTTCTC
This sequence comes from Colias nastes, assembly GCA_907164665.1. Lineage (NCBI taxonomy): Eukaryota > Metazoa > Arthropoda > Insecta > Lepidoptera > Pieridae > Colias > Colias nastes. The sequence goes on along the minus strand of CAJQZM010041817.1, from coordinate 8,292 downwards.
TCGTAAAATTAATTTATTATTTTATTATTATTAATTTATAACATATATATTACGGCTTTTACGTCGAATAAAAACAATAAAGTATTCAGTCCCGATTGTGTTGGTGACAAGACGTACTCGGTGAATTAAGAAAAAAAAACCAGCCAAGTGCGGGTCGGACTCGCACACCGAAGGTTCCATTAAAACCTATGTAAAGGTATAATTATATGATGTCATTTAAAATTGATGTTTTTCTCAATTTTTTCTTTATCTGGCAGTGCTTTGGAAATTTCAAGGTTCTGATTAAACTCCCTGTTAGCGAATTTGATAGGAATTTTAGCTTGATACCTCGACGCGTTCATAAGAAAAACAGTTACAGACAGACTAACAGACAGACAGAAGGACAACAAAGTGATCTTTAAGGGTTCCGTGTTTTCCTTTTGAGGTACGGAACCCAAAATACAACTACTCATCGTGACAAACATTATAGGTAATTGGCCCTTAATGATATCTTCGCTGAAGTGACTTCTTTACAATATATTATTTCAATCTATTGCGCAGCTTAATATGTTTAATTTAATTGTTGTAAAGGTTAGAAAATTATCGAATCAAGTCATGTTAATATCTTTCCTTAAAACAGCGATAATTAATATAGATCCTTCTAACTTCTAAGAATGAATAAATAGAATAAAAGACTTGTTTTTATGTAATGGCAAAATAAGCCTTTAGGAATAGGTAAATAAATAATAATAAATAGATAGATCTTTATTTCAGACACACTATCCATATTCATATAATTACATTTACAATTTTGCATATATTTAGGATAAGAACATCAAAGATTCGGAACAACTAAAATAAATACATTGACTACATCATTTTGTACGCGTTTAGAATCTATCACTATGAAGTTTTACTTTTTTTGTTTGCATTACCAAAAACATACTTCCATAAAGAATATAAAACTATGATAGGTATTGTGAGAAGAGAACATGCAATCAGAAGTAATTGTAATACAAATTCAATCTCGTAGTACTGAGTCAAGGGCATGTTAGCGGCGGCGGCCCGCAGGTGCTTCGCCCCTCCGTGCCGCAGCACGTACTCCGTCCACCACACTGCGCGATCCAGGGCGATCTCGGGCTGGTCTCTCATTATGGTACGAAGTCTTATTATATTTTCTCGATAACTGTAAGTATTAGATGAATGTTTAATTGTTGGCCTGTATTTGACCAAAATTCCTTTGAGAATATAATTTAAGTACTTATATAATCATAAATTAAAAAAAAAATGTTCTGAAAATTCAACCAAAATAAATTTAGGTTAATCTGTGATTACGATTATATTGGATAAAAATTCATTCAATATCATTATTACATTACATGCAGTTATCATAATTACGAATAATAATCATGATTACGCAAGAAAATCACAAACGTCACTCGTAAGATTGTTTTGTGAACTAATTTTAAAATCTGATAAAATCCAAGTACATATTTGGAATACGTATCTATGTAAAATATTCAAGTATGCACTTTATTTTTTTCTACATTAAAAGCAAAAGGACCGAAAATATTATGAGCACAATAATTACTTTTGACGATAAATATAAATAGAATGTCTTGACAGCGATATACATTATACTATACCATTTGCATTATGATCAAAGCTATTCAATTTTTGTATAATATAAATATTAAAAATGACCATGCGGAAGCTTTTGAAATAATCATACCTCTTATCACGAATAACATTGTCTATAGCCGTTTCAAGTTCTTTATCAGTAACAGTTTCCATATCAAGTTTAACTCCGATTCCGTGATATGCATATTTCTCTACATTGTACCATTGGTCTCCAAGCATCGGTATACCAATAAGAGGTACTCCAGCAGTAATAGCTTCATCTGTAGATTGTAGCCCTCCTTGTGTTATGAAGAGTTTGATTTTTGGATGTTCTAGAACAATGCAAAATATCTTCAAAAAGAACAATTTTAATCAACAAAAAGAACATTTTTTTTGGTTTCAAACTTATATTGAGTAGGCGTGCATAAATTATATAGCTTTTTTAATGTATCTGCATTATCCGTTATACTATTTCTGAAACCATCTTGTACACATTTCCAAATATACACTGCATTTCCATCATTAAAAAAAACTCTTTAATATAATTATTGCTATCAAATCTATTTGAAAATGAACTCCAGGATTGCCTCTTACATTATATGATACCTATATGATATGCAGTAACGCAGTATAATTTAAATGAGGAAAAAAATTAGTAAATAATGAACTGTATTATAATTACTTAGGAGGTCAGACTGCGGTAGCCATTTTGATATTCTGATATTCCCTGATTTCCCAGGCAGTTCATCTTTTTCCCATTTCCACAGAACATCATACGGTAATTTGGAGAAAATTCTTTTTAATAACTCAATAAAATGCGACGCAAGGTAACACGATGGTGCATTTGTGCCAAAACTTACATAAATTACACCATGTTTTGACGAATCTAAATAATCTTGGAGATCCTGTAAAAGAATTTATAAAGCGCTATGCAGATTTTTGTATGTAGAAAAGACACAAGTCACAAGGATGAAGGATCCGCAACCTTTGCAAGTGTGATATCATCATAAAGTAAAATTATAATAATCTTTATGATAGTATGGCGTATTCGAAAGGAATTTTACAAACATTCTTCTATCAAAGTGTAATAGATTACATACAGAGTCAAGGATAAGTGCTATACAATCAATTCAAATTATTAAAGTCTTAAGATAACGTCGTATGGAATAATTTCAAGTCCAATGTTTACAGGTATTCTATTTGTATTATATCTAATATTTCTGGTTGTGACGGAAAATCTCTAAAATTGATGAACCAAATTGAAAATGGAAATTCCTGAGTGATAGGTCAGGTCACTTGAAATTTCCAATCAATTAGCAAACCACGTCCCACTGGATTAGACGTCGAAAGCACAGCTCAGTAAAAAAATCTTACCTTTGGCAACTGCTTTTCAGGTTTCTTATGTATGCCCCAAATTGAGATAACATTAGGTGGTAATGGCTGGTTTCCCATCCACACTGGATGGCTGTTTAAAAATAACATATCCACATTGTTCCTCAACTCGTTATAAGGTGGTATATAT
>CAJQZM010041816.1:0-30272 GCA_907164665.1 Colias nastes | reverse complement strand
TCGCCCAATCGATTTATTTCCCAGACACCGGTTACATATCAAAAATACATTTCAACAATCCTCCATTACCTCTTGTACCAAAAAATCACAAAGTCAAGTCATAGATAACCAAAAATCTACAGTCTACAGATAACATATCCACAGAGTAAATAATAGAAAAACACAGACTAAAAATAAAACTAGTAATCATGAAATACATCTTAATATTTTATCCTATTTCCACATATATTTAAACGAAAAATCTATACTTACTTAACGTTATAAAGCGGAAGAGTTTGTTTATTTGTTTGAACGCGTTAATATCAGGAACTACTGGTCCGATTTGAAAATTTTTTTCGGTGTTAGATAGCCCATTTATTGAGAAAGGCTATATTATATCATTACGCTAAGACCAACAGGAGCCGAGCCACGTGGGTGAAACCGCGAAGCGCAGCTAGTATTAAATATAAAAATAGCTAATAATATAACTTATATTATAAAGCTGAAGAGTTTGTTTGTTTGAACAAGCGTTAATCTCAGGGTCCGGGTCTGGGTCCGATTTGAAAAATACTTTCATCATAATCAATACTTGTCTATGCTCTACTAATATCATAAAGATGGTGAGTTTGTATGTTTGTTTGTTTGAACGCTCTAATCTCAGGAACTACGGGTCCGAGTTAAAAATGCTTGCAGTGTTAACATTTATCGAGTTACTTATAAACGTAAGCCACTTGTGCAGTTGATGTTTTAGTTTGTTTTCCATTATGTGTAACTTAGATATTTACTACGTCTGGAAGCTTTTAATAGTTATTAGCAGCTGCTTTATAAAAGGGTGTTAGTTTAGTTGAGTTTTGCGTAGCAGCGACATACAAATAAAAAAAAACTACATAAGAAGGGAGGTATTCCAGTGTGTTCATTAATGAGTAAATTGGATATGATCTTACTATTTACGAAAAATAAGATTTAATCAGGTGATAAATAAATAACAATAAGTAAGGCATAGTTAAAACCATGTTAAAACGCTTGTTGTATGCAAGCTTATAGAGCTTATAGAAACTAAAAAAAGTGAATCAATAAGTATACTAAACAAAAAAAGACGTGTGGCACTCGGGGACTGCCGCGGTAAACTGTAAAGCTATTGCATGCTATGCCTTCAAGCCACACCTCCGCGCCCAACGGAGTGGGGAGCGTGAGGTTTTTCGTTACTAAATTTCTGGATTCGGTCCCCGCGCTCAAGGCCCGCGATAGAAGCTATGCAATAGCTTAAAAAATATTACGACATTATCATTTTGATCAAGCGTTATCCTTATAATAAATATTTTCAATTCCCATCATGACAACGAAATTCCTACAAAATTTATACAACGCAGACTGATAAAGTTGTATTTTATCACAAATCTATTATTTGAATTGAATATATTACTTGTACCATTGAAAACATTTTCCTATTTCATTCAGGAAACTACCAATTCTTCGTGGAACTATATTAAACCATATTATTATTATTCAACTGTAAGAATTACTTCGGTAAACGGCTATTAAGTGGCACATTTGATAAATTAATGCTTTTGCTTTAATAAAAAGAACTTTATATCAATATTATGACAGCACGAAATATTAATTGAAGAAAAGGGCATTTCAGTTATTTTCTTAAAAAAGAAGTTCCTTAAAATTCATGCAGTTTTCAGCAAGTATGAGTATGTATTATGTAACGCCTATAATATGTAACTTAGTACAAATGTATTAAAACAATATTGTGTAATAATAAACACATAGGCGTTATATTTTAAGAAAATAATATATTTTTCTATGATTAGCTTCAATGGCCTGTTAATTTTGATGACTCATTTTTTAGCAAACGTTCTCTTACAAAAATGGCCTATTCACATACGAGTATACCTATCTGTCACTCAGATGTTATAATTGCTTCATTGGCAAAGTCAACAAACAAACAAAAATCGACTTCATACATGATAATATTAGTAGATATAATATTTCATATATAGATGTATGAAATAAACTAGTGTCTATAAATATATTATTTCCGCTTTGAACATGCCGCTTTTTACTTGTCCCAGATATTATTTTTGATAAGGTAGACGTCTGCCAATTTCCCGATGTAAGTAATACAAAAGCGCTTTTAGCGGATTTTTGATTTCTTTTTAATTTTATATCAGTATATAGAAGTTTTCCCATGATTAAACTTCGAGTAATCGCTTTTTAGCTTTTCACATAAAATTTTTCATTCTCCCTTTTAATCCTACTTGGATTTAATTTCCGCTTTAAAAAATCATTATGTCACGATCATGATAACTACAAAAATTTAAAATTTATTGTACGTATAATATTTATTTCGATTTACGATTTTTATTGCTAAACAATAGTGAAAGCCATATTTTTCATAATGTACAGATTCGTTTCGTATAAAATAAGAAATAAATAAGGAAACTCAAAACGAAGCATGAAGCAAGAACATTTTCTTTGGTTAGTAACACACATTAGTGAAATCCTGGCAGACTTCCGCCTTTTATTTTTATTTATGTTATAGCTTAGTGGATATTTACTGCGTTTTATACTTATTATTAATGGACCAGTCCAAGATAAAATTCAGGTCTATTTCAAGGAAAAAAATATCACCAAACCTATTTCTGCGTTTGCTTGTCTTTTTTTAAATATTTATTTTATAGTTTTAAGTATAGAAAAAGGGCTGGCCATCTTGGTATCTACAGTGTTAGCATGAGAGCATAATATCAAGGATTATTTACTCTTTTGTTTCAGGACTTAGATTGGGCTTGGGCTTGTCTGGCAGAACAAAGAAGATTTTTCACATTTCATCATCAATAGCCTATAATTATTTCTTCCCAAATGGATAAACGGGACAGAATTCAAGGTACAAGCTGCAACATTTGAAATCAATGCTGAAGTAAATATTTTTTATGCTTTCATTAAATTTAGATATTTAACAAAGGAAATGTGGTAACGGTTTTAGTTTTTATTACACTATTGTTCAAAAATATATAGACCTATTTATATTGAATACAAAGATTTAAAGTACAAGTAAGTACTTAGAAAAATTATGAATGATAAGTAGGTAAATCATGAACTGGGTGGGACACGCGGTAGAGTCGTAACCGTTCCCGCAGTTCCGTCCAAAGCAGCGCGATGGAACAGAGTGGGGTTTTAGTCGGTAGAAATCCGACATAACCATGGCTCCATCCCCGGGAGCCGGGGGTATCTAAGAAGATTTCCCCACTATAAAAAAAAAAAAAAAAAAAAAAGGTAAATCATGAAAATAATCTCTTGAATATAATAGAGATAAATGTAGATGGTTGTAAAAAATAAAATAATATGACTCATTCCAATATGTACCTATACATAATATTATTTAGAAGAAAAACTATAGATAAGTGCGTAATATAAATCTTAACTTCGTCCTTCGTAATCTGAATAGCTTGATAAATAATTAACGTCGACACTACTAAAATTTCTAGTTAATACAGTCACAAGATACTCGTATACAAAATTCAAAGTGACGAGTGTCTTACAGAACTCGAACGAGTGTAAATAGGAGCTTGTCGACTTGACGACCTCACACTTCAAAGTAAGAGTGCTCGTCCCTCTTAACTCCGTCTGTTTCTTAACCGAGTTAGTGGAATATTGTCTCGTTATCTTGCTTACGTTTCACATATTTTCTAGATTTTCTATGTAGTTTTCTAATTATTGCGTTATTTTAATTCTCATTTTATATTTTTGTTCTATCTATCTATCTTCCTTATCATCATCCTTATACTAGGTATGCTATCATACCTACTAATGAGAATATTTAGAATTTTCAGCAATGAGTTGACCGAGCGTACTTCAACACTTAAGATCCTTGAAGAATAAGATATCTACTAGAAGCTGCTTTGCTCTTATAATAGGTATATTTTTCTCGAAAATATTAAATGACGGAAGAAGGGCCCAAAGGCTATTTTTAAAAAGAGTGACGTCAGCAATTCTGACGTCACCATCATCAGGGCAGGCGCTCATACTCGAAGTAGAACGTCTGTAGGTATTTTACTGCCCTTTTATTCCACGTCGTAATTATAGAGAGAGCTCCGAACGCTCCAACGGCCGGCGCGTGAATGTGCTCTGTGCCGTCGGCCGTCGGGCGCTCGTATTTAAAGCAAACCATGACTCACAAGAATTAGTTTGAGTGTTGCCACTCGAATTTTTACAATGAATTTTTATCATTTTTAACAAACATTAATTATTTCGTTACTTTAATTATTTCATTACATTAATCAACCACTTATTTAAAAAGATCAAAGTAAATTTTAGCTAGTTATAATTATTTAGTAGTTTGAGGGTAGTCGTATATCGTCGTTGCGCCGACACGGCCATACTGACAGGCGGTGCGCGCTCTGCACCAGCCTCGTTGTAAATGTCTGTAACAATGCCAAGCAGGTCACCAATGCGCTGGACCGACCAAGTGAAATCTGCTATAGGAATTTGTGTATCAGACTGCACCAGACAGTCTAGTAACAGGAAGACATGGCGGGAGATCGTGCGGAAAGCTGTGTCCGCCTCCACTTGTGGATGTCTCAACGTGACCACGACCACTCTGCCAAGAGTGAATCGACAAAGAAGAAGAGAAAGATTCTCGGCGTATTTTGTGTCGGTTCTCGGAGAGTCTCGAAGGTTCTCGTAGATTTCTCGGAGGTTCTCGTAGATTTCTCGGAGGTTCTCGTAGATTTATGCTTATCACAAAGAGAGGCGCAGCCCAGATAACACACACAATTCCTTCGATGAACTACACTCCCGTTACAATAATCCACGTAATAAACTTTTACTTTACACAACGCACGAAAAAACACAAACGCCAGTATGCCGTTACAAAACTACGTTAACGTTTAATATTTAAAAAGAGTGAGCTTGAATTCTATCCAACTTCTGATGACGGAAGAAGGGGCCCAAGGCCATTTTTAAAAAGAGTGACGTCAGCAATTCTGACGTCACCATCATCAGGGCAGGCGCTCATACTCGAAGTAGAACGTCTGTAGGTATTTTACTGCCCTTTTATTCCACGTCGTAATTATAGAGAGAGCTCCGAACGCTCCAACGGCCGGCGCGTGAATGTGCTCTGTGCCGTCGGGCGCTCGTATTTAAAGCAAACCATGACTCACAAGAATTAGTTTGAGTGTTGCCACTCGAATTTTTACAATGAATTTTTATCATTTTTAACAAACATTAATTATTTCGTTACTTTAATTATTTCATTACATTAATCAACCACTTATTTAAAAAGATCAAAGTAAATTTTAGCTAGTTATAATTATTTAGTAGTTTGAGGGTAGTCGTATATCGTCGTTGCGCCGACATAAATAATGTTAGATTATATTTTTTTAATACGTACGCCTTGTTAGTTGATATCCGACAAGATAAACTCTAAACACAGAATACCAATATTTACGGTAAAAGTTTTTGTTTATTTTGCAAACGTATCACATATTATTATTTCATGACAAGACCATCCAGGAATCCAGTGAAAATAGATTATCTGTTAATTGATACGATTCATAGTGTACGGGTACGGTCTAATGAAATTCAAGATAGATGTTTCACCGAACTAAACAATGGGAGGGTATTGCTCATTGAATACACACGATAGTAAGGATGAGCACGCATTGTTCAATACAAAACTAATGCCTTGAATACACAGGCTGAACCATCACGGTGCACAATACAATGAGTCATGGACAACTTTTAATAGCTTGTACGGTTGTACCTAGTATATTATCTGTGCATATAGGTAATTAGGTACCTACCATGTCTATTGCACGTAATCAAGGAACCTACTGAATAAGTTAATTCAGGAACTAGAAAGATTAATTATAAATTAATGTTTTAAGTACGGGCGAATAATTACCTACTATTCAAGAATAAGTAATTAATATTTTATCACTCTGTAATTCAAAATATTAAGATAAGATAATTAAACTGACAGCTAACATCATTATTATTACCATAATGTATTTTATTCCTATTTCAAATTTAAAATTGTCTGTAAGCTGATAAGCCAACAAATAATCAAGTAGTAGGGGAGCCCATGATGCTAAATGTGGATTTACTCGAGCGTCACGGGAACCTATTAGAATTGGTAGATTAGACCATAGCGAGAAAAAAAGGGCCTATAATGTTTTCACTTTTAGTGGTGGGGAAGGGTTTTTTGATTTTTTTTAATTTAAAAAAGAAAAAAATTGGCTTGGAAATACTCACGCGCGTTAGATATTGATATTTTACATGCTCCAGGACGTCACTGAAATAAAATATACGTTAATCTGAATATTTAAGTGGCGATTTAATCGCTATGAAGAAAGGGTAAAAAATTAAAGTAATATTATTCGAGCGAGTCAGATTAATATATGGGGGGGCTAATTACAATACAAGAAGTCCCCATTTCGCTAATCTGACGATTCGAGCTCAACCTTAGGGAATTATAGATTTTTTCAAATTTTCCAGCGGGGCCCCTGAGCGCACCCACCAACCATAACGGCTCATATTGACTAGATGTTCTAATGAATAGCTAAGGTACCTTCCTTTATAGTAATCTGACGCGCTCGAGTAAATCCCAAAATCCCCTCTTGGGCTCCCCTACTAAAGCAAAAGTATTTGAACTAATGCGTACGGTCTACTGCAGTCTGCAGGTCCTTTAATAGATTTGTTTGAAAAAAATACACTCGTAACATAACTTAACCTCTCCCAACATGTCCTTGAATCATCTTTCGAGGCGTGGAAAAAAGTAATAATACACATGACTATCTACATCTTCTAATCAAACGTTATTACATCGATATAATCCCCATTCATTGCTCGAAATTACGCATCAACACGGGCCTTTATATACGTGCTTTGACTGTAATTTATTTTATGACCTTTCGGCAGACGTAATAAGGGCCTTATGACGTCATATAACGATCGCTCCTCAGTACTGACGAACTTTAGCCTTATAATGGGGAAATAAGGAATTTTATTTTCTTACTTTGCCTCCATTATGCCGGAGAACGCTACTTTTGAGCTTTAGATGGACTTGGATTGTATTTAAAAGCTCGTACCTGTACGTAAGATTTTCTATAATAAGAATTTTCATCGGAAAAGCTCAGTTGTAGGTAAATGAATATTGTACTTTTTGTAAATACGTATAACATTCGACCTTTTAAAGTCAAGGGTCACTTACCTATTTCGTCTTATACCTACAAAAATAATATCGAATAGCAATTTCCGTTGGGAATATTTTCTTACGTACAATTATTGTTTCAGAACATAACAATTACTTGATTTGTTATGTTTAATAATTATGACTGCGGAAAAGATATAAACACGTAGGTACATTTAGTCCAAAAGTTTCTCACGACAACAATTTCGCGGTAAATCTTCGTGATCCAAGTTTTTCTATGAGATAAGTCGACGCCCGCTAATGACCTTGTGTGGGAATTAATTCCGATCAAAGTAAGGTGGGTGGACCATGGAAGGCCATGCTCCTTCGAAGGCCAATGATTAAAATTTCGTAGTTATTGCCATATGATGACAAATTCCTTCTATTTACACAAACACCCATCGAACTAGAAATCACAGACGCGGCGGCGAATCGCTCGCGCCACTATTTTGGCAGTACGGTCCCTCGGTTCATTGATATCGGAAATCGGCGGCGTTAAAATAAGATGGGTGTACCATAGAAGGCCACTCTAACAAATAAATAGTTATTATTCGTTTATTTACTGGAAAAATGAAACTAACAAATATTTAAGTAATACTTTGTTTTATTACGTAACATATAAACCACTTCTTTTTATTGTAGATTTAATCGCTATTTATTAACTTTTAGTGTTAAATGACTGATTTATTATAATGGCCTTCTAAGGAGCCTTGTTCCTAGCAAGGCCATTTGGAAGAGTTCTATGAAACTTAAGTTCAATCAATATTGATCAAATCTGAAATTTAAAAAAGTGGTTTATATGTTACGTAATAAAACAAAGTATTACTTAAATATTTGTTAGTTTCATTTATCCAGTAAATAAACGAATAATAACTGTTTAATTGTTAGAGTGGCCTTCCATGGTACACCCACCTTATATGTTGTCGCGGCCTTGTGACGTAACTCCTCTGCCTTCGTTGATCCTCGCTCCGACCGAGCGGCGCGTCGAACGTGCGCAGGCGCAGTTGAAAATAAAAGGCTCTTTAGATTCCATTATTATAAATATAAATTGTAATAAAGGATACATAGCGATTGTGCAGTGAAAGTGGTGTTTCAAATAGATTTGTTCTGGAAAAAATGTTAACAAGCTCTGTGAATTAAGTCAAGGATATCCACTAATTTGGCATCGAGATATATGTACACTAGAGAGGTTATTCCAAACAAAAACATTGCGCGCGGCCGATGTGGTGGGGTACGTGTGGAACGAGCGAGGCGTGGCTTCAAGTTCAAAGATTAAGCAATGCGTGCAGATGCGACACATTGTGCAATCTGTTTACTCGGTACTATCTGGTGGTACTGATACTAGGGAATTAATAAAAAGAGGATTTTATATTAAACTATGTATTTTAATTTCCTTTAAATAATATCAATTTAGTAAGCTTTTGTCGTTTTGTGTAGTAATCAATAGTTTTATCAGTTTTTGCTTCATGATGTAATCGAATTTTGGAGTATTGGTTTATAATAGCCCTAATTAAATGGATACGATGATTCAATGTTGATGGCGTTTACGTATAAGAAACTCACATTTTGAAAAATCTCACGTGAGATTCGAGGATGGGGGAGGGGGTTGAATAAAATCTCACGACATCTCACCAGGGGGGGAGGGAGTGGCAGAAAATTAAAAAAAACACCTCACGTAATTTATGGATGCCCCCTTACTCGATCACAATTTTTGTAACGAATGTGAAAGACGAAACAATAAATACGCAAAGCGGCTTTTACTATAAACGGAACTACATTTAAAAATAATAATAATAGTTTAAAAAAACTAAAAAAACACGCTTTTAGGTCGGTTTTCTATAAAAAGCGTGTTTTTTATTTTTTTTTAACTATTATTTATTTTATCAAATTAGTGTATTGTCATCGGTCCTCAATAAATCTACAAAGTTTGAACGAAATCTGGCCGTTTAAAGTGGGTCAAAATCGCGCCCAAAGAAGTCGGTTACAAATATACAGGTGAAGCTAATATAAAGCGTGTAATATACTTTATTTATTGAGTTATAAGGTTGCTTCCATTCTGTTTATTTACATTCTCAAAAACATCAATCGCCGCAGAGGCGGCTTGTGTCAAAGGCCTCGGCGATATCATTTAAGAACATAATATTATGTACTTTAGGCAAACTTGTAATAAGATCTATTTTACTTTCTTATTAGTCCATTTGACAAGGATATTGGGTAAGATACCTATTGGAATAATTTTATTATTATGTATGTACTTATTAAATCCGCGAATAAAAAAAATGTTTAGTCGCGAATATAGAAATTGGGTCGCATTTTTTTAATCCGCGAATAGTGAAAACGTGACTAAAGGAAGCGCGATTAAGGAACTTTTACTGTATTAGTTTCTGTGAATGTTGTGTTTATTTGTAATTGTTGTGCATAATAATTTATAAATCCTATTGGAACAACTGTTGATGAACATTTTTTTAATAAATAAAAATAGGTAAATAAATAAATATTACTTAATATAACCTACCGTTTTACTTTGCGTAGTCGGGTAAAAGTATAAATATTTAGGTACTACAACACGGTAATCTTTCCTAGTATATATAGTATATATACATAGTTAAAAAATCCAGTTACATTTTTTTAACAGACTCATCGATAGTGTCACGTCTGTGCTGTTAGTCTATGAAAAATGGCGCGAAACGCAGAACGCGTGGTGATTTTTCGCAAAATGATAACAATATTAGTAAAATGCATTACTTACTCATAATAAGGAAACTTACTGGTGAAAAGTCACTCCTCGGGCTTTGTTTGTATTATGGGAACTGTTAAAACAATATCTTAGCACACACGAAGGCATTTTGAACAGAGCAATAACACGTGTTGACGCGGCAAGCGGGGGGCACAGTCCGGCACAGACTAAAGAGACTTGTGATTCTTGCCTCTAGCTCGTGTTAAAGAGAGTGTAGTAGCGATCGCCTCTCTAGTGGTAAGTTTTTTTTACTGATACTTACGTAGGTATGATAACAGAAATGCCACTTTATTCGAATTATATGTATAGTCGATAGAACATTCAATAATATTCGGTTTCCTTAGTATACCAACTTTATAGTGTTGTTTTACTAATATCAATAGAATTTTTATGGGTAACATTTTATTGGTGTGAGACTTAGACCGAAATAGGTACCGGTTCATAACATTCAATGGCCAAAATACCACAAAATGTCTTTAATAAGATACCTAATATTTAAGTAGTGAGTTATTAAGATAAACTAAATAAATAAGACGTAAGTAGTTCTTTCTAGATGATACCTACCATATAGGTAGGTTGACTTTTGCTTAGGCACCAATTTCTATGAATAAGGAACTACATAGTAACTTGTACCTACCTACTTGAGTAAACCTAGTTTCTAATTACGACAGTATCCAGCAAAAAATATACGATGAGGAAAGAAAGTTTCTTGAACTAGTTTAGTTTTCCTTGTTTTAGCTGGAGGTATTTAAACAAATGTTTAATTATATCCTCTTCAGTCAGTGACATGACTGTTTTTTGGTTCAAATAACGATTTTATGATATCATCAAAACAACGTCACGTCTTCAATTTAAGTGACTGGGAAAATTAGGATTACTTATATACTTATACTAGCGGCCCGCCCCGGCTTCGCCCGTGGTACATATGAAAAATAGATGTTGGCCGATTCTCAGACTTACCCGATATGCACAGAAAATTTCATGAGAATCGGTCCACCCGTTTCGGAGGAGTATGCAGACTAACATTGTGACACGAGAATTTTATATATAAGAAGATTTTTCAATAAGGAAAATGTAGCAAAAAACATTTATGAAAAAAGCAAACTTGTTTTTCGTCAAATTCTTATTATTCTTTCAAGATCAGTAATTACACCAATAAACCGCACTTAAACATCATAAAGATTAAAGCCTAATGTGAACAGAAATAGATAAATAGTTCCATAAAAGGAAAGTACAAGGGCCTCATTAAGAATTCGCAGCTGCAGGTATCAAGGTGCAAAATATAATCGAGCCTGTAACATTGACATAATTACCGTATCAATGACCTGTCCCTTGCGAATTAATATTGTGGTTATGACTCATAATGATATATAGGATGGTAGTAATTGTAGTTATAATAATTATAAACCTTCATATCATAATATTATGTTATAATCGTCTCTTTCGTATTATTTACTACGTTGTCCATTGTCCAAGTCTTCAGACGCTGGATCAGGATTATAGTAACACATTTCTTAATAGAGTAGGTACCTATAACATTTATCAATGACAAAATTTCATCTAGTTACGGTTACGTGAAAGAAAGAGAAACATAATTATCTAACCTCGCGATTCACATTCATCATAATAATAGGTAGTAATAACATGACTATTTTTTATGCAAACAAAAATATTGAAGTAGGTAAAAGTATAACTACGCAGCCAAATACATTATCTCCATTATCAATATCTAACAACATAACGTTTCACTGCTTCTTCAAAAATTGTGTCCTTTGCCTACGGGGACGCCTGAAACTTGAAAGAAACCTATTATTTAGGACTTTTCTCCTTGTATTTCACAACTTTTCGGCACATTATCAACTAACGATACTGTTGAAAATAGAACACTTTTCACTAAAATACCTATTTTTGTGATCTATTGATGCATCGTCAACATAGACGATTTTCACATTAGGATTATGTGCTAATTATTATTAGTTATCACAAAATTGAACTGGGAACAAACATATTAATTCCAAATATTATGATGAGATTAGAGATAACACATTTAGTTGAATCGAATATTATTGGAAGATTAAACATGATTGTATCAATATAGTTTTAATGGGTATAACTGTTATAATCAAGGAAAGAGCATAAATCAGTATTATAAGACCTCATAACTCCATTTATAGATTCTAGCATCGATACTTATTATGAGCTTCCTATAAACAGTGTGTAGTTATCTAGCTTTATAGGTTTTATCACGCAAGAGTGGAAATAGTCTGAGAGATGAAGATATAATCTTGTATGATATCATTAAAATATCAATAAAAAGTATTTGACATGAAATAATTAATAAATTTCATACGATTTTGACGTACAATTTGAGGAATAGTATAAGACAGCACAAATAACACGGAAATATTCCGATTACTCACAACATAATTCATTAAACTGTCGTTAACATATTTACAAAATGTATTTGATCAATTACGTAGACACATAAATATAGATAAATCTATTTGTTACAATAATCTAGTAGGAAATTTTCCTATATTCTGTATAACGGTAATGGATGATAGTATTAGATATATCGATTTTTTTTGTAATAGCACAGATAATATAATAGATAAAATTATCCCACTAGGTAATAGTGGGATAATTTTATGTGAAATAGACGCAAGTTGAATGTGAGGCACATCGTTAAATAAAATATTTATGTTACAATAAGTACCATTATAAATGTTAAAAGTTACATGCTAATTTAACTAACAATACCTTTAAAAAATCTATTGACAAGAATTTACAATAAACGAGAGCACCTTAATACCACAGTTGACAGATATATACGTTAAATACTCTCCAATAAAGTAAATACTTATTCATACTTATTTTCCCATAAAACACAAAAATAAATGAATTTATATTATCAAGCTCTTCCACTATCACGCTTGGATGCGCATCAAATGCTCTTGAGGCCTATGACCTCTCATTCAATGAAAAACAATTTATAGTTTAAAATTAACAAAGGAAATTTAAACGGACAATGCATTTGTAAACACTTCGTTGCACTTTTGAACTTTTGAAGTTAATTATTTAACAATTATTTAAAAGTTAATGTGATAAAAATTAAAAACTTACTTGTGTAACTGTAAAGTAATATTAATATATTATCTTACAAGAAAAAGTGTTTATTCGATAAATCTATATTTGTGTACTCCCAAAAATATGATGTTCAATTTTTTTTTGTACGTTATTTTGTATTCCAATTTTATTAATCAACTTTTACCTATATTTTATATCGAGTAGGATCACTTTGTCAAGTTCAAACAACTAAAAAGCTTTAAAAATTTGACCAAGTCTTCAATGTTAGAAAATATTTATCAACTATGAATTATTAATTGTTAATTTGTTGTGACATTTCACATTCATCCTAAATTACGAGCATTTCCTTTAAAATTCTCGACAGAACGCGACATTGTAATTCACAAAGAGACGTTTTGCGAAACGTGTTCTCAATTCTTAAGGACTTTTATATTTATTTCTTTCTTCTAATACAAGAGTAAGCAATGTTTATTTAATATTAGTCTTATTTAATATATTTGAAAAAAATGTGGTAAGTAGGACCTCTAGTTTGTACCTATGCTATGTTATTGTTACCAAATTAAACTTAACATTAAAGCAAAACGTTTCGTTTACGATTAATCAGATAAAACATTATAAAGCAATTAGAGTTTTTTTTATATATTTTTCATACCTAAACATAGGTACTATATCAGCAACTTATCGATCGTATTCGATTTAACGATTTAGTAACAACATCCTAAACTTTTAAGGGTTCCAAGTATACTTACAATACGACATTTGAATTCGAATGGACTATTAAGTATACTTACAATAATAGTCCATTCGAATTCAAATGTCGTAGTTCTTTCTCGTAAAGAAGTTGTTTCTCCCAATTTAATTAATGAGCAAACGACGCCTCGTTTCCAATTCTAGCCATGTTCTTGTATTTTTATTGAGGAAGGAACATCTACTTAATACAGTAGAACCTTGACCTATTCAGGTATAAAGGAGCCGGGAGCAGGGAATCAACGGTCCGTGACAAAAACCTTTCCACCAGCGTACCCGAGTATCCGACCCTTCTGTTTACACTTTATTTACGCTTTAGAACATACGATATAGTATCTTAAATTACATTATGAGGAGAAATTTTGTTTCTAATCCATATTCGAAATAGAGAAATTGAATATAACGTAAACCTCAAAAAGAACTGTATTGAATTTTAAAATGTTTTTCATATATTTCAATCTATATTATTTACTAGCGTATTGGCTGAATTTCCATACCAAAGCACTAACCAGTCAATTATAGAAACATCAATCTTAAATGGCAAGACGTGTTCCACATAACATAATATTCTAAAATTTCCTAAATTCTGCCTACATGTTATAATGTTTCGTAGATGTTTTATTTTTTCTATATCGTTGTAATGCAGGTATGAGGTATCGATTGATTCCTTCCTATTGAAATAGTTTGTACTAAATAATAACAAGAAAGGAGAATCCTATTGATATTGAACAACATCATTCAGTAACAAATTAAAAATATTTTCCATTTGAGAACTCGAACATTTGATACTCGTCAAGTTTTCGAAACCAATTAAAGATTGTACATGTAAGTTGAATACCTGATGCTTCCGATAAATCGTGTACTATAAAAGGGGTAGTTTAAACAATGATAAATCGCTTCCAATGATTACACTTATCATGCATGGCTGGCCAATTAGCCAAAAATAGCACATAGAGTGGAACTACGGACACCGACACATGTGTGGCTGATTATTGCAAAACCTCTGTTATGTGTAAAGTAATTTAATTAATTACAATGGATGCAATAATAGTGATTGTGTCGACGATATTAAATTTACCGACGGTTCAATGGAACTTAGTGAAATGAATATATCGGTATGTTTTAGTGTGTATTATTTTTAAATACATAATTGTATTCAAAACACGTCATAAATATATTGATGTTTAGTGGAACGGTTCTCAGACCTACAAGTTTCATGATACTAGTAGGTCATAGGTATGTCCTTCCAGTCTATGCTAATTTTAAAGATTACCTAATCTCATTAAATTAATTCTCACCCAATTCTGAATTAAATACTCACGTATATAAATGAAATAAATACTCAAATGAATACAAGAGGGAGACTCGTTTTCGAATATTTTAGATGATACCATCTAATATCGCTATGAAATTTAACCACAACTGCAAATGTCATTATTTCTCTAAAATCTAAATGATAACAATCGTTACAATAAACTCTGTAACATGTATTTCACGGCAATTTTATTATAGTTGTAGCATTTTCTTTCTTACAAATAAATGTAATAGTATTTACAATCTTGATATTTCTACGTAGGCCTTAAATATTTATGTTATCAATAAAGAAAATGTCTATTTCCTTTCAGAGACAACGAAAATGACGAGGAAATTTCTATTCTGTTTCCCGCTGAGGCTCGGGAACATCGTTTTTGGTTACATTGTTATTGTAAGTGTTATTTCTTCATTTGAAATGTAGGGTTTGTTTTTCTTTAAAAAGTCATTGCTAAGAGAAATTTAGCAGGCGCTTAAATTTAGATATTTCTATTTTATATTTCATTTGAAATAATAGTACCTATATAAATTTGTATATATGTATAAATAGAAAATATAATAAAATGTATTCGTTCATCAATGCTGGTAGAGCATTTCCGATATAAGTTCTAATTGTTTTGCTGTCTGTTTATTTAAAAAAATTAAGTCAATCTCAGCTATGAGATCATGTCGCAAATGACAAAGCAAATAAAGTTATCTGGTTATTTAGGTGCAGTGTAGGTTGACGGTATTTTATTGCTAGTTGACTAACAGATATAAATAAGGATATTCTTCCTTGGTCTAGACGAGTATGAGTCATACGTATGTTATGTTTTGAAATATTCCCGATTTGCACAACGCATTCGATACTATTTCCATTCCTTTGTTGTGGATGTATGAAATTTTATCATATTAGGAAAATGATATTTTATTCATTTAAATTTCCTGTAACGTCGAGAAAGTTTGTATAATTTATTATTTTTATTAAAATATTTTATTAACATAACATGATATAATTAATTTTCTTTCAGATTGTAAGTCTAGCAGTAGCTGCGTTCCACATTTACTTACTGAGCCAAATAATCACACGAAAGGATGAATCTCACTCAGAATACGAAAAGCACGAAAATATATTTGGCAAAGAAAATAAAAGTATCTTCTTAATCTCTATTATATACTACTTGTTGTATATAATAGCTGGATTATTGTTATTACTATTCAGTGTTGTTTTCACGATAGGAGCACACACGGTAAGCATTCTAATTATTTATTGTTATTTTTTTTATAGATGAAATATTGTAAAATGAAACTTATGTAATATACAGAAATGGATAAGGTAATATTAGATAACACATCGTTTATTCTTACAAAATAAAAAGCGAAAGCTTAAAAAAACTCAGAGAACTGATTCACCGTGATTGATTTATTGACCTCATAACAGGTCACTTAATTCACAATCGATCTTATTGAGTGATCGATTGTTCTATCGGTCTTGTAAAATATTTTCATGAATTGTATCTAGTCTTAAAAAGTGGATAATATAATAAGATTTATAATTATTATAATTGAGATTGTTATAATCGTTATATAATTGAGATTTTTATTTGGGCGATTTCTAATAATAGGTGCCAAAATTACTCTTATTATCTCTCAAATGATTATTATTTCTGTTTCTCTCTTCTCTTCAATCGACGCGTTTTTATCCATCCTATTTTAAACAGTGAGCTGTGAATATCAATAGAAAAAAAAATTTAAACTACATTGTTGCCTGCAGTAAATAAATAATATACTTAGCTTAATATGAGAAGCAAATGTATTATAGCCGCTGAAAACAGCTTTGTATTACATTTTAATACAACAAAACATGTGTATGTACAATAGAGGACCCTAATATTACAGTATACCTACAGAAGGCACGACAGAGTGCGTTAGCTTTTTGACTTTTGTAGACAACATCGCTTGCAAGTACAAGGTGTTATCCCACACACTTCTGATGCAGAGATCGCAAACCTTACGTGTATATTATTACAATTTTTTCGAAAACTTCGAGTTTAATAAAGACAAAATACACTACAGTGTAGGTTTTTTTACTTGTATGTTAATTTCTGTATGTATCATTAACAAAAAAGATGGGTATTTACCACTGCCTTAATGTAGAGGTCAATGTCAATAGTAAACAAATAAAAGAATGTTATAATGTTATAATATATCATTATCCATTTACTGTACTATAAAAATATTAATACTAGTATCAGAGGTTTGTCTAAAAACTCCTCCCCAGAGTCGGTGAACTCAGTTGAATGTTCTGTAATAAATAATTAACTGCACTTAGGTGATTGCATTTCTCCGCTGGCGATGGGATCGTCTCGAGATCGAGTATAATTAATATTTAAATCCACTTAGACCTAATTACATTGGAAAAACTAAAAAACGAATTGATGAACTTAGTCACACAAAACAATATGAGATACAAAGTACGTGAATTAGAAGATAACTTCGGTATCGGTGTGGTTGCAGAAAATATTTGGGTTTAGTAAGCAACATAGATAATAATATCAGGCAATAATATATGCAGGTATCTGCACGCTAGTTGCACAATATCCTAAACTACAAAAGCTCTGTATATTAAAAGCCAGCGTTCCTTCCTAATAAGCACAATATATGTTTCATATGTGCTATGAAAACATAGATTAATTTTTTTATATTTGCAGGTGAACAGATGTTGTGTAACGTCTTTCTTCGTGTACAGTTTTATCCACATTTTCCTCACAATTCCGCTCATTGTCTGGGAGGCGCTGACGGCAGGCTGGATACAACTTGGCCTCTTGGTATTATCGGATGGTTAGTATGTGATAGAGTCTATTAATTGTGTAAATATGGTTTTTTTTTCTTAAAATAATTATCTTTTTGATTAGATTTGGAAACTTGAAGTAATAGAACTTAACATTGACTTAGTTTTACGAATAAAGATGATAATACCAGCTTGTAATGTATTTAGGTACTTGCCTAGTGATGATCTTAACTTTTTATTTAATGTTCTAAGTGCTTATAAATAATTATTTAAACATTTACCCATTTAGGCTTCTGGCTTTATCGATAAGAATGGACAAGAAGAATATGTAGTTACAGTATTATTTGTAAAGTTGGTCCCTCAACTTAAATAATAAATTACGATGGTCCTTTCATAGCCGATAAATATTGGAATAATTTTTGTCATGAGATTTATTTTTGTTCGTTTTGTTTTGAAAAATCTGTGTAATGTAAAATGTGTTTTTTTTTGTTCCAGTGCTCCTGATAATTTGTTTATTCAGTGTTAAGTACCTGATGGAAGCAATAAGGACGGGAAAAATCTACAGTCGTCCCGGTTCGGTGCTCTACAAATATTGATGAAATTGATTGATTCTTTATATCTAAGCTTTAATTTATTTGTGACAACCGGAACAGTGGATAAATAGATGATTTATTGCCATTTTATCGAATTAAAATAAGGATTTTAATCATCATAATATTATATAAAACGATTAAATAGTTTAATTAAGATTTCATAGTATATTTATCAAGATCTGTTTGTTTTTAACGATTTTCTTATTTTTCAATCACTAACTTATTTATTATTTATTTTTTAATGGTGTTAGTTGTATCACAGAAGTATCACAATGTCTATAAGCTCAGAAATAATGATGTGTTCAATATTCCAGCCGGAAAACCTCGCCTTAAGTACTAAGAATTATATTTTGTTTCGTGATAGCGTATATTAATTATTATCAATTACTAAGCGATGGTTTTTTGTTCAATTCATACAAATTATCTTATTACTGAATGTTACTTTCTTTCGTAATTATAATAGTAATAATATGTTTAACTGTTTTAATAATTAAAGTGTTCTACGAATATGAAAGTTGCTAATTACATCCTATTTATTATAGTCAAAATTATGTTGATGCTTTTTATAAATTAAAATTATAAAAACGAATTATACATGTTTTACTAGTTTTATTTCATGGGCCTTATTAATATTGTACATATCCTACTAATAATTTAGTTACACACATAACAAAAGCACACAATAACGATCACAGTCACGCATTTTTGGATTTAACTTAAACTAAAATAAATAGATTTAACTAAGTATCTTCAGTTATTGATTTTGTAATAGTTGGTAAAAATGTACGTCATTTAATTCCCTTCTTCTTCGTTTCTTTCCTAGCATCATGGGGACGACCATAGCCATGGTAGCTGGAAGCATACCCGCTCCAACAGCAGCCAAAACCGTCGAACTATCAGGCGAATTATTATTACTTGGAACTAACTTCTTCCGTATCACCTTCTTCTTAACAGGTCTCACCTCAGATGCTTCACCTTGCAAATACGTCATTTTATCCATATCTTGCTTAGACTCTTCTACAGTCTGGAAGCTTCTTTCAACTTCCAATAAACCTCCATGCGATGTGGTCATATTTGTATGAGCGTCGTCGATGGGTAACACCGTAAGGGACACAGATTGGTGCGATGTTATTGTGGGCACGTCACTGTTTTCTTCTGGTACCTCAAGAGAACGATGACGCTTTTTATTTCTATAGCCTTTAGTGGTTGATAATAATACCCATTGTCCATCACCGTATGGAGGTCGTGAAGATCGATCATCCTCTGGATCTGCGTCAGCATAGATTACTTGTGTAGGACGTCGCATTGGCCGTCTTTGCATAGATGCTTGATGTAATGCTTCGTATTCATATGGGAAATTGGAAGGACGGGAATCCGTAACAACTGAATCCGATGATCCATAGTAATTATTATCTTCGTTGTGATAATTATCATTTCTATCGCAGTTTGGTCTATAAGGGCGTCTACTATCGTCAGGGGACCATGATAGCTGTAGATTATGCAGCGATTGTTGCTGTTGCGTAGGAATCTTATTCTTAGTCCATGTTGGTTTAGATGGTAATTCGGTATCATATTCGGGAGGAATATGTAATTTATTATTTATAAAACCAGGCCGACTTAATGTGGGCTTTTTCTGCGGATAATTGTAGGAAAATTTATTACTAT
Source organism: Colias nastes (assembly GCA_907164665.1). NCBI lineage: Eukaryota > Metazoa > Arthropoda > Insecta > Lepidoptera > Pieridae > Colias > Colias nastes. The sequence goes on along the minus strand of CAJQZM010041816.1, from coordinate 10,188 downwards.
CGCTTTCCATGTCAGGGTAAGAAGAATACTTATCGTCAGATGAAAATTTTGTGTCCTCATCTTCATTCCAATAACTCGGTTTTTGTTTTTTAACGTTAGGTTTCCACTTTGAAATCTTACTAGATGACCATGCTACTGGTTCTAATGTTACCCAGCCATCTTTATCATCATACGGGTGCTTATGTTGTTTTACTTTAAGTCGATTCCAAGTGGTAAATACTTTGCCATTATCATCATCTGCCTCTTCGCCACTAATAGAAGTATATCTGTCAGCTTTAATATTTTGCTTCTTTAACTTCGCGGCTAAAGCTGCAATCGCTTGAAGCCGCTCATTTGAAATATCGCCAAAATCTTTTAATTTATCTAAATTATCCAATTTGTCCATGTCCATGTCTTGAGGGCCTTCGTCATCCATATATCCTTCTTGACAAGACGGTCCATAACAACGAGGTCTGTTCCCACTAGAATCATGGACTTGAGTCATAAGATTCTTGATAATTAAATCATCATCGCTCTTCTCTTCTAAATCTTCGAAACGTCCTGCTTCAATAATCGTGATGGGTTCCTTTCCAGGTACATCGATTTGGTATGATTTCACTTTGTTGTTGTATCGTTCAATTTGCGTTTGGTCGTTTGGAATGGCATACGTCGCATGGAACAGACAAAACGCTAGTAACACTATCATTTTCTCGGAATTTCACTTTCGTTGGTTCACGTGTGAGCGCGCAGCCGATGCGCGCGTGTACTGAGCGCCGGCGGCTGCAAGAACTCACTGATATAGTTTTGATAGTGGATGCACAATAACTGCCCTCCCTGCTCTCTAATGCAATGGTAATTTCAAGTTGGTCACGACGAATGAGCGACATAATTACACGGCGATTGTCGTTCGCCGACTTATCTTAATTCACCATCGCGTGCCTCAGTCGCCGTGACCTGCGACTCGGTGAAAATGCTTTTCTCAGGAGAAATTATTTATCTTATGGAGAAATTGCAAAAATGATATTTTACGTTACTTTTTTAAATATATAAGCATCGTATAATTTATTTTTGATTAATTATAGTTCTTTGGGTTTTTTAACACAAGAATTATTCTAAATTATAGTAATAATATCGTATTTCATTAAAATAAATTTACATCAACACGTTAGCCTTAGACACTAGAGAAATATGTACTTGCAATATTTTTAGAAATACATATGTATCGTATGAAGGCATTTTCTATAAAACTGCAGTTGCTATATGCTCTCTCCCAACCCAGATGATTATAATCGTTATCATACGATCAATTTCACTTTAATAACCAGTTAATCTCACGACAACCTCATCCAGAATGTATTAAAAGTAATCTCGATGTATCGTGCATGCATTACCTTATAAACGAAATAAGTACGTGAAAATATTCTACTTGAAAAACTGGATCAGTGGGTCTTTTCTTTTGTGTATGATAAAATTCAACTCGTATAGAATCTATATTACTATTATAAAGCTGAAGAGTTTGTTTGTTTGAACGCGGTAATCTCAGGATTCAGGCTATTTATTTAGCGCATTTATCGAGGCTATATAATATCATCCCGCTAACACCAACAGGAGCAGAGCAATGCGGGTAAAGCAGCGGGGCATAGGTATAAAATACGCATTAAAAAAAAAAAAATTATCAAAAATAATGTTCGTGACTTGTTCGAGATAAAATTTAAATTGTTTGAAAGTAAATACCTACGTGATATATTAATACATTTATATTTTAAGACAATTAACCGCACAGTTAGATTCGTTAAAGTAATTGAAACAAATTCATCATACAAATGGAAAGGTAAAGAAATTGCGATTGCGGTGTCTTACGTAACATAAAAATAGAGTTCTATTATTTTGTTACAACTTTCTATTTAAGTGATGCAAATCGCAATGAAGTTTGTTTATAATTTAACGAACTTTCATTTGAATGAATTTCGCAATACATGAAAATTGGTTCACCGTTTCGCGATGTTTACCTATGTGTTGTCACTTGTCACAGTATTCAATAATTAAAAAACAGTATTTTTTTAAGCTTAATTGAAGCAGAAATTATTTTTTAATATTGTCTCATGTTTTTATTCGATTTCTTTTCAGATCACGATCTCAAAAATATGTAGAGCAAATTAGTTTTAACTAGGTTTTTCTTATTATCTGAATAAAAATACCTACTTTTTAATTCTTGCAATTAAATTAATTATCATTATAATTTTACGCATTAACACTTTCATTTTACAGCAGGTGATTCTTATAAGTATATTTTTTATTAACACAACAAAAAATAATTTATTTAAAGGAGAAAGTGTAATATAAAATGATCTACATAATTAAAATGTTTTTCAGTAACGAAATAGGTATAAAAAAAATTTAATTAGCTAGATGACCACAGAACATATTTATATACTCAGGGGAGTAGATGACTTTGATACATATAATGCTTGTATTATGCATACCCAACAAATTGATTTATTTGATACCATTGCATCGATATCGCTTTTCAGCCTAGGAAAATAAAAGCAAAGGCTCTGGTAGTTAACATCTTACACGATATGCAAATAGTAAATTCAAACCTAATCTACTTATAACCTAGTTAAAGGAAAAATATCAAATTATGTAAACCAGAGAATATAATATGTAAATGTAAAATCAAAAAAGTTCATTGCGCGCTTTTCTCCTATCTAAAAATTCCCACAGATAGAAGCAATCTTTAGACCCATTATCCTACTATAAAAGCCTTTAAACCGATACAAAAGTCTTGAAATTCTTAATGCTTTCTGTATTGATTATTTTCTTTACCATTTCTTTACACATATATACCACAAAGCCTGAATGACAAATAAATAATATAATAATTGTGCGTCTCTACTTTCCCGCATTCACGGATATGAATCTTACCTAGATTTAGCACAAAGAATATCTAGGCTTAGTTTATTACGTTATTAGTTACGGGTTATTTTTAATGTCGCAGCGGCTGTAATGTGGCAAACTTTATTACTTTTACGATGGACTATAAAACATTTATTACCTTTCTTAACTTGATTTTAAATTGTTTCTATTCATTTGAAATCGTGAGCTTCTGTTATTTTACAAATATTTCTGTATGAGTCTAAATTATTATTTAGGTATCTACCGCGTTAAAAATATTTAAATAAATTGCAATTTTTTTTTTTAGTTTTCCTTTTCACTTTTATATGTTTTTAACGACTTTAACGATCATCAACGACTTTCTTCCAACGACTTCTACGAAAGTAAATATTATTTATAAGTATCACTAGAAGGGAAACATGTGATTACTTATTAACAATGGTTTAAAGCTCTTATAATACCTACTTAGCTCTTCTATGAACTTTTGCAGAAAGGGCATGAACAATACGAAAAAATCTATCGTTCTTTATTATGTAAGTACCATAGATTTTTAGGAACTGTTTGCTTACGTATTCGTTACAAGGAAAATCGTTTTTATCAGTATTATATGAAAAAATATATAATACAAAAATATAAGTACACAGGTAAATGATACAAACTAATTATAGTGGAAGCTAGAGTAGTTATATAAGCTACATTACAAAATATAACATTTATTATTCTTCATTAACTAAAATGCTTAGATAGTTCAATAACTTGTCTTGCAAAAACAAAAGCTCGACTAATTGCTATATTTATAGATCCATACAAATTATTCCTTTGTTAAATCAAATTCTTTAAATTCGGATATCTTACAAAGTTAGTTAAATAATAAACTACTAGATTAAACAGAAACCGCTTTGTAAGTGGAAACTGTCACGGTGTGAGAACGATAAATGCATCTTCCATTTAACGCACAACGATTCCTTTATGCTTTCTAAGACTTAATTTTGTTGATTTCTTACTGAGATTTCACTTGCACTTCTGTGTATACTTTGATTGTTATTATTGAAAAGATGATATCTATATCTATATCTATATTTCTATACTAATATTATAAAGAGGAAAGGTTTGTATGTATGTATGGTTTTCACGCATAAACTACTGGACCGATTTCAAAAATTCTTTCACCATTAGAAAGCTGCTTCACTGAGCAACATAAGCTATATTGCATTTTCAAAATTAGAGATCCTTACCAAAAATGCAATAATGTAACCCGAGGTGTAAAAAATTCTTTAATAAAAATTCTGTCATCGCGTGCGCTGCGGAGTCTATTCCTTGAAGTACGAGGAATGGTTCTTATGAAAAAAAACGTAAACATGTAGGTACCACGGGCGAAGCCGGGGCGGACCGCTAGTATTTAATAATTATGTAAATTTCCTACTGAATTGTAGTAAAATTGATTTATTAAAGGCATTTGTATGAACTTTAATTATAGAGAGACCCCCACAAAAATTAAGTGGTATTGGAAGCTTCTGACATTAAATATCCAAGTAAAGTTTTATCCTATTATATAGGATTCGTAGATACTAACTAGATACTTATTACTTAATTATTTATAACAATAATGGTGCGAGATGCCTCATTCTAGACTGTATGATGAAAACAGAGATAAAAAAGTAGGGTCACTAGTCACGATTCACGAATAATTGAAAAATGATTTAAGTACAACTTCATACAATACAATTTCCTTCCGGAACATTGTCCCGAGGAAAAGAATGTAATAATAAAACACGGGTGGATGCTATCAAATCCCTTCCTCCTACCAACCGTGTAATGTACGTATGACTTTCTTTTATATTGTTCTTTTGTGTTTTTAAACTCATACTAATTATAAATAGAATCGGAAAGCTTATGTGAATATATTTGTCTTTAGCAATACCAAAAGATACCAGCAAGGTATCATTATAAATGTATCATGCAAGATACCATTCTTGTTTGTTCGCTCATGGTTCGCATTCGAAAAACGAGAAGATTTATCTGTGTGATCATTATATCTATTGAAATGAACGTTGAAATTATGAAAAATTTTGTAATTTATATTATTTATTTATTTAAAAAAAGGCTTACCAACTAGATACATAATTAGGTACCTATATATTATTTGATTGCTTATAGGCACCTACATGGTTTTATCTAGACTTGTTGCGTAATTGCGACTGCAGCATGTACAATATAGAGCATGTATAATATACATGAAATTTCATCCATTCTGACAAAAAAGTAAACTGAATTAGATAAAGAAAATTTCGTACATGATACACTGTATAAAGTCAAAGCTAATAAATATAAAGCTTACAAACATAAAACAAAACTTGACCAGTTTTTATTGCTGTTAGAACAGCATATTGCTCTATCTAGATATTATAGACACATCCTATCTAGATTATCCAAAAACCTATCGCCAAAAATAGAGTAGCGTAAAAACTATAAACGATACATAGTATATAATTGTTATATTATATAACAAATGCATTTCACCGAATGAACAGTTCACCGCGTTTGTATCGTGAGAGCGGTGAAAATGTTTTTGTTATTATAAAGTGAAACCGGGCCTTGACCGTCACGACCTCGGCTATGGAGTCGCGAAAGATGTTATTTTTTTATTTATAAATATATTGTGTACAAATCTAAACGAATGTTAAAAGAAGTTGGGGATTTTGTGTGTGTCGTAATGTAGCATACAAAATTACAGGACCGATTTCAAACATTATTTTACTAGGTACCTAGCTGTAGCAGCGTAGAGGCGGGACGAGCAGCTAGTATTATACAATAATTTATACACTTACCTACTATGACTATGATTAAACATGTTTTAAGGCAAGAACATCAATTTCGCTGTTTTCCTAAAATTGTTGTAATTTCAATGAAGTTTTTTTCAGGCATTCATTATTATTTCAAACATTGTTGCATAAATAACGAAGAAAGCTTCAACAGAACCAACAACATATTTAACAACACAAAATTAAAATAACAAAACAGACAGCTCCACAGCCGCCTCTGTGCGAGCTTCAGTTCTCAGCATTTAGGCAGATCGTGGAAAGTGCTCATGATCTCGTAACATTGGCGCCAATTACGCTTTCGAAGCTTACTGACGTGACGCAATTCTATCGCCGTGACCGGACACGTAACTTTTGGGCGACTATTACGATCTCGTTTTGTCTATTTTCTTTATTGATGCTATTTTGGTTAGTTTTGTATTATTGTTACCACCTAGTTTAAATAAAAATGTTCTAAATTGCTATATTATCAATATACAACGAGATTCTTGGGTTTGTTTTGTTTAGTTTGTTGAATGTTTCAATGCCAATTGTAGCTTAACAAAAATAAGTTACGTCTCTATTAATATTAAGTATATGCTGTACAAAGAATGGAATCAATTATTTATGTTTTTGTAGAATCATTTTCACAAGACCGAAATATGTGAACAAATATATTTTGCAATTTATAAGATCCACGCCAAAAAATACAACTAAAATATAATATAACAAACAATTATTACGGTAACATCGTAACATCCTTTCAACTCAACTAAAAAACCTTGTTATTGTTAACAGCGCCACCTGTGGAATAAATGTTATAGCACGTGCATTTCACTTTCTTTTTAGAAAGGAGAACACAATAAAACTAGGGTACAATTTATTTCTGCACTCAAACTTTTTAAGCTAGTTGTTATTGCGGACAATAGATGGCGTTGTAAACAATTTGTTAGAATAAAAGCACAAAAGTTTATCAACATCATGATAATATATATATTTTTATGGGATCTTTGAATCCATGTTGATCCATTGAAATGTTACATTTTTTAGCCCTAACCTTGCATTTTTTAGAGGACGCAATTTTGTTTTTTTGATGTGTAGGGGGGGTCAGTGTGAAGCTAAAACCAAGTTTGTGGGGTCGCCACCCTTGTCCCACGGCCGCCATCTTGAAAATAGCGGTTGAAATGGTTTTTACGATATATCTCTTAAACTATTTAACTGATAAAAAAATATCGTTAACATTATTTGTTGCAAATTAAATTCTCTACAACTTTGGTGTAGTAACTTTTAGTCGTAGAACTATAAATAAAAAAGTTATAAGCGAAAATGTTCAGAAATTAGAGCCATTTATATTTTTCAATAAAACTTTTTTTTATCATTTTACGAAGAAATGATATCAGACCATTTTTGTAGATTGTTTTTCGAGGAACAACTTTTATGTACAACATTTTTTCATTACGTCAATAACTAAGGTTTTACAGCGCTCTGAAGTGAGTACTATTTTTCAGTACTCTTAACTATACATATATTGGCTATTGGCTCTTTTCTCATACTCCAGAACAATAGAAGCACACTGCAGAACATTTCAGACCTGCTTTTCGACGTAAAAAAAAGTCGCGCTTCCAGACTCTACCTCCTGGGTGGTGGGGAAAAGATTCAATAATTAATTATTAGTGATATTGCAAAATTAATTATTAAAAATATTATAATAACAAAAAAAAAACCATTACTGATGACAAATTATTATTAGTACACACATAATATAAGTATACTGTATAGTTCAGAGTACTGAAAATTAGTACTCACTTCGGAGCGCTGTAAAACCTTAGCTATTTAATTAATGAAAAAATGTTGTATATAAAAGTTGTTCCTCGAAAAACAATCTACAAAAATGGTCAAATATCATTTCTACGTAAAATTATAAAAAAAAGTTTTATTGAGAAATATAAATATCTCTAATTTCTGAACATTTTCGCTTATAACTTTTTTATTTATAGTTCTACGACAAAAAGTTGCAGGATCAAAGTTGTAGAGTATTTAATTTGCAACAAATAATGTAAACAAATTTTTTTTATCAAATAAATAGTTTAAGAGATATATCGTAAAAACCATATCAACCGCTATTTTCAAGATGGCGGCCGTGGGACAAGGGTGGTGACCCCACAAACTTGGTGATAGCTTCACACTGACCACCCCTACACATCAAAAAAATAAAATTGCGTCCTCTAAAAAATGCAACCCCAAATGTAACTTTTCAATGGACCATGTATAAAATTATCAAAAAAGGCAATCCAAATTTAAAATTGATTTTTTAACTTATTTTTTAAAATTTGCAGGTCCATCACTTCGACCTATGTACCTTATTATTAATTAAAACTTTAGATGACCTTAATTTATTATAGAAACGAGTATCATTATAGAAAAGTAAGCTCTAAATTGAGATCCTTACGTTACATTATCTCCTAAAATATGTAAATTAGTAAATATTTATGAGAGCCATGAGCATATCAAGTAGGTAGGTCAAAATATTTTCATTTTATTACTTAGAACCACAGATAGTATAATACTACACTGCAGCACGTAATTTATCCATAACTACTTTAAAAATTTGATTTGAAGTACAGCATTTGAAGTATTATCTACATCAAAATATGACTATGATAATAATATATCTACGAACCTGTCTATTGAAAGAATAGTCTAGAAATATCATGCATGGTGGACCATGAACATTCAGTTAATGTAGCCTTCTATTGTCATTTTACTTTCAACTCCACTTTAACTTTTAAAGAAAGTACCTTCCAGCAATCATCCATTGGTTATGTAGAGTCCGTGGAACCCGCCTATGAAATATGTAGAATATACTTAAATTAGTTAAAAAACTGTAAAGTGAATTCGATATACCTAGAGAAAAACAATTCTATCGATTGAACTATAAAGGATTTATATCACAATCTTTTTGTCTTTCATTCATTTTGAGTACTAGAATATTAAATGTTTTATGTACTTCATTAAAAGGAAAAACAATCAGCTAAGACGTAAGTAGTTTAAAATCATCTTAAAAATAACGATGTAATTGGAAATACAGCCGATTTTTTAAAGCTACTATCTGGTTATCTTTGACATAAATAAAATAACAATATAATATCATGAAATTCTGCATACACTGAAAGGAGAGGTGCATCGGTTTAACAAAAATAGGCGAAAGACGTAAAAAAGTAGGTGCGTTAGTAGGTGCTAATATGTATGAAGACTCCCAAATGTATGATGACATTGTCACACCCCAAATATTATCGAGGTGCCATAACACATTACATCATATTCTTACCGAAGTGCAGTCATCGCTGCCCTACATAACTTTTATTACGGAAGCAAATTGACTTGTAGCGTGGTCTAAATAAAAAGGTTCCGCTACTTTATCATTGTCGCCTCATGTGGATTGTGACCATCGCTTCTTTATTCCATAAATATTTAATAAATATTTATAATAAATATTTAATAGCCACCTTGATCTTTAAACATAAAATATTCATGATGTCGGGAAAAAAAATTACAACGCCTTCAAATTAAGGTAAAAATTAATTGGATTAAAAAGGGGATTAATTTAAATTCCTACTGCAAGATTGCAAAATTGTGTCATCATTTAAAAAATCATGTAAGTTTTGCTGGTTATCGAATTACCGAATACCAGCTAAGGCCTGTAAAACTGAGCAATACGTTTGGTAATGTTTAAAATCCACGCCACTTGAAAGCAACAACAATAGAACCATTAGGAGATGTCATCGTGCGTGCAAAAAACAAAAGCGGACTTAAAGAGATAAAATAGCGCACTGCACCTGATTCTTAGCATCCTATCTCTGCCCATTGTACCTGCAGTAACCATCCGGCACTCTTTAGAAATGGTTGTCTTCTACCTCTTATTACTACCCTGTGTCACCCTTGCACATTCCGGAGCATATTCCTCCCCGCAATATGCTAAGAAAATGTACCCGAAGAATTTTGATACCAGCGCTTTGCTGCCTAAGGACAAGCCTGCACATTTTAAGAGCGAATCGATTGATCGGTTTGATAATAGCCTGAACGATACTTCGCAATATGGCCGAGCTACGTTCTTGGATACAGCAGGGAGTTTCCTCAGTGGTGCTGGGAGTCAGGTTATGTCGAGCCTGGCAAAGGATTTCATAGCAAGGTCCACAGGGAGCAGTCAGGTTGGTTTTGACTGCATTTCGCAGGTTCGTATCGCACTTGTATATAGATTGCACGCATTTTTGCATGACTCAGCTTTGCGTTATCGGTCGTCCCAAAGTTTTTGTTCAACAATTCTTGGGTTGGTCTTTTGTTATGTTCAGATAACTTGTGTGTATTAAAAGTTAAAACATGCAAGCAATTTTATAATTGAAGTTAACTTTAGTTTCAATTTCGTATCAGAAAAATATAAGTAGATACTTAATTGTAGAAAAAATATAACAAAGCCATTCAGTAGGTTAATGCAGTAGCATGAAATAGTTTTAAATAA
>CAJQZM010041815.1:18258-29853 GCA_907164665.1 Colias nastes | reverse complement strand
GCCGCTCGGCCGACCGTGGCCGTGCCCGCGGTGCCCGCACACCCGCCCGTGCTGACGGACGACTCGGACGCGGACCGCGATAGGGACTCGCTGTTTGAACCGATACTGTAGAAGAAATAAGGATTTTAGTATAAATTAAAACACAAAACATTTGTAGGCTATCAAACTAAATATTGAATTAAACATTTTTCAAACTAAAACCTGTTGAAATTTGACCTTTGCTTGCGTTCTATTTCAGGTATAGATGTGAAACATACATTTGATAAAATTACAGTGTACAATAATGAAAATGTAATATTTATTGTATAAATATAATACTCGATAAAAAAATGACCCGCTTCACATTAATATATGGATAGGAAGACGTAAAAGTACTTGAAATCTGATATTTGGTTGAAAATATGTATTTGTTACATTAATTTTCATCATGCAAACTGATACTGATAACATTGATGATCAAAACAGAAAGCACTACATAGGCCGAAAGCAACTTTCGCCTATTATTTTTCTTTAACTATCATTCAAAAATTGTTCATTGTTTGCTGAACACAAATGCCTTATTATAAAAAAAAAACCGTACCTAGTCGCTTGATTAGGCGCCGATCCGTTCGTTCTAGCGGTGGGGTGTAGGGGAGGCGCGCACACTTGGTTGTTCGCTTCTGCGAGCAACTCTTCGTATTTGCGCAATTGTGTTTTTAACTTCTTTAATTTGTCGCAGCACTCATTGAGTTGAACTAAAATACAAATATACATCATATATGATAATATATCAATCATTTTCGTTGAGATTTATAGAACACCTTTCAGAGAATATTTCTTAATAGATATGGAAAACTTTGTAGAAAAGTCAAAATTATATGCAATTCAGTTCTCTTTTTATTATTGTCCAGTAAATAAAATTACAATACCTTCTACTGTCATAGGATTTCCTAAACTTGGGTTTGTTTCATATACTCCTTTCATTTTCATTAGACCTTCCATAGCGGCTTGTTCTTGTGCAACCTAGTTAAGTAAAAAAAAAATTTATTATTATGTTATTTATATCACAATCTACACTAATATTATAAAGAGGAAAACTTTGTTTGTTTGATTGTAATGAATAGGCTCATAAACTACTGGACCGATTTTAAAAATTCTTTCACCATTCGAAAGCTACATTATCCACGAGTAATATAGGATAGGTTTTATCCCGGAAATTCCACGGGAACGGGAACTATGCGAGTTTTTCTTTGAAACCGCGGGCGGAGCCGCCGGCGGAAAGCTAGTTTATTATATTTCAAGACTTAGTTAGTTTACCAGCTATTGTTTCAGTAAAAATAATAAAAATTATCGTCTGAATCTTGTAAATTACATGTTAATTTTTCGATCATATTATGTGTAACATACTAACTTGTTTAGTTAATTCCGATACTTTTGCTTGAAGCTTCTTTTTCTTCTGATTCGGCGGCAAGTCTGAATAATCCTCCTTTCCATCCATCGACATGTTATTCTGTTAAATATTGATAAAATACAATTAGATAATTTAAAACATGACATTATATTATTTCTTGCAAAAAATCTTATTAATTATTACACGATAAAATGTATCAAACAATCATACATCTAAATTAATTCTTGTGGATCAAACTTGCCAAGATTTCTTTTATTAGCGGTGATACTGTGAATGAATAATATTAAAGAAACCAAATTAGTAACAGCATTAGTAGCATAAGTAGCAAATAAGGCTAAGTAAGTACTTAAAACTAAATAAATCGGCAAGGTTTTAGCGACACAAATACAGAATGAAAGTAAATAGATGCTAATTAAATGGCTACAGAAGAAATTTACATGTCTTTATGTTCCATGGAAATCAAGCCATATTAACTAATGTCATTACTGATTACAATGAACGATAGCAATGTTTCAATATTGCTTACTAAAAACTTTCCAATCTTCATATTCGGGATTCCGGAAGATGAAAAATAAACATTATTTTAGTTACGTAAAAAAACTGCACAAAAACAAATACATTATGAAATACCTAGTTCAATTTTAGAGATTTCAGTAATTAACTAGTTTACAATTTAGTTTCTTCTTTAATTAAAAATCAAGATTTTGTTATTGGCTACGTGACCTCATGTGCAATACCTACGAACAATAACAATATAATCAAGTGAAAAGTGAATGTTATCAAACATTTGTACTGCCACGCCGACTGACCTTGATCGAGTTGCACGCCTCAATAATCTTCTGTAGCCGAAACGTACGGGAGCGAAACAAAAGCAAACAAATAATATTAAACAAAAATTCAAATAAAGAGAAATGAAAATGTGGACTGAGCGCCATATTTAGAGTCCATATGTAAGCACAAATAAAACATTAAAGTGTGGTGATGAATTGTCTTAGTAATTTCGACTCGCTGGTGACAGGACAGTTTTAGTGATTAGGATTAGTGAGCTGGAGACTTGAAACAACTTTAAATTAATTAATTAACTTATTTGTACCATATCTTAGTACATCTTTAATAGGAAAATAATATAATTAATCTTATGATCAATCAGAAACAATAAAAAGTAGAGTCGATAGTTTTGCTTCGTGTATTAGGGCTTACTTTCGAATTAATTTATCAAAAAGCCATATTAGAAGAAAAAATTCAAGCTGCATTCTTCAGTCGCTTTAACTGACATTGACATAAGATTAACTTTTTCTTAGAAACAGAAAAAGACTATTAGTATTAAATTCATATAGAAGTAGTTGTAGTTATGGTTTCTCCTTTCTTACTATTTCTTAATGTCTCCAGCAAATTTGTGACAATGACGATAGGAAAGGTTCAAAGTTTAGGAAACGACGAAGCCTCATGCTTACAACTTACGTCCCACCACCGCGGGTCGACTTACTTTTTCCATTAAAACACCGGCCGCCGTCAGCCAATAATATCAATTGGTTGTTTATACCCGTGTTAGGTAGGGATCATAGGGAATAACAGATAAAATCATATTAGTACCTCCAACTTATACCATACATAAATAATAAACAACAAAAGTATTGAACAATGAACATTATAGAAACAGGAGATGTAATACAATAATAACGTCTAATTCATGCAATCTAAATAGAGTAAACATAGCATCTATCTATCTATAAATAAAATATAAATATTCTGAAAGTATAAAATTCTCTATAAAATAAATTGGCAATAAATTCTGCAGCTGAAGTAAACATTCAGGTCAATCATAAATCAAAACTATAAGAGCAGAACGCGACCTAATTGGCAAGCGGATTTCCTGGTGAACTTTTAGCTTAAGCCAGATATTGTATAATACTTTGTTTAGCCCAAAATAACTGTTATAAATATAATATAGAAGAATACACATTGCACCAGTACCCACTTAAAAATATAAAGCATTTTTAGTAACCCACAACAGACAAAAATATATCATATTCACAGTCCAATTCATTGTAAAAAAGAAAATTATTAATATTTTCATTGATCAAGAAAATTGTAATAATAATAATGAATCATTGAGTTCCACTAATACTTTAAAAAATATTCGTCAGCACTGTCGCATTCCACAACACTGCCAATCATTACCACCATCAGTCCCCCCTCTGACAGCTACATGCTTAAAATACCCCATATCAACGTCTCAGGCACCTAAATTGCCAACTACCCTCCATTCTTCAACGCCGCCCTATTAAAACCTCACCTTATTGGAACTGAATATGGACAGTAGCCCGCCCCTCTTCTTGATCCTGTTCCCTGACACCGTCCCCCTTGCTGCTGTGAGGTGGTTATGAGTTGGGTGCGGTATCGCGGAGTCTGTAGCGTCCGCACCGGTGGCCGCTTCGAAAGGGTAGTCGTCGGGCGGCATAAAGCCGGATTTATACCTCTCTATTACTAGCTGTGTGTCCTGGAATCATAAAATAATATATTAAAATTCTCTATTGCCTATTGGATTTTTACATAATCTCATAGTTTCAGTTAAGAGGCCGTATCGATTTTAAGAGTGATTTTGACTTGTTTCTTTAATTCTTTAGGAGCTCGTTTAAAAAAACTAACTACTATGTTATATGAAAGTAATGGTATAATTTAAAATTCTCTAGAATATTCGATTATATAGATCTGCCGTAACAACGTTTGCGCTCCCGTATATAATCTAAAATTCTAGAGAACTTTAAATTATTCCATTTCTTTCATAAAACATATAATATGTATTTTTTTTATTGCAAATTTTTAAGCATTAACCTATCATTTAGTGTGTATTTTTTATTTTTTTTTTACTCTGTTGTAAGAACTAGAAATTCGACGCCATATACGCATAAAATTTCATCAAAGTAAGGCTATTTTAACTTAGATGTTCTTTGAATTTTTCAATAAAAGTACATAAATTGCCTCGAACATATTTTAGGATGTCTCAGTGTCTTTACTGTAGTATATTTTATAAGAAAACTTCTTCTATTAAATTCCGTGTAAAATACAAAGACACGAACGTCCCGCATGGAAAAAATTGAAACACGCCTTAGGTTATTGGCTATTAAACAAACTGGACAATGAATATCAATAAATTGTCTCGAACGTATTTTAGATATTGAATGAATCTTTAATTTAAGATATCATCACACATTGTTACTAATTTAGTTTTGTTAAACGAGCGTCTAAAGAATTACAGAAACAAGTAAAAATCACTCTAAAATCGATAAGGACTCTTAAGTGATTTTGTTCACTTGTAGGAGAAGACTCTTCTTTTACATAACAATGACGTGGCAATAACATTTAATTTGGAAGAAATTCAGTTTACTTGTGTTAGAAGACGCGAACAATTACGTGAATAAATAAATAATGATAATTGCAACAATTGGATTCATATATTATCACCTTTTTTTTTCATTTATGTGCACGTCCTCATTTCTCATTTAATTTGGAAGAGATAAGAAACGCAATTGGAATAATTATGTAATGTTTAGGTTGAGTTTAATTTATTGTAATTACCGTAATACACGATTAAATATACATGAGCAGTAGCAGCAAGAATGTATGTATTTAGTTTAAATTTTAACGAGAGCATATTTTTTTTAAATACCCTCGATTCGGAAAAGTAATTCTAAAAGTAAAAGGAGTGCAATAATAATATTCTAAGTGAGCACCGAACAAACATATGTAAACCATTGTAAACATTCACGGTCATTTATGATAATGAAATTGCAAATTTGGATGCATAAGGAATTATATAAGTCACGTTAATTTTTAAATTAATAGATATTCATAAGCATGTGATACAAAATGGAAAGGAGGAAAACCTTCCTACATATCCATACTGGTATCATAAAATACTCAGTTCAATATGCTATATAAAAAAAGAGTATTTGTGCCGAGCACGCGTGTCAGAAGTGAAACTTCTTAGGCAAGATTCAAAGGTACCAAAATCGTCGCCTTACTCCATGACGTGACGGCATTGCCATGACGCTACCTTGAAATTTTACTCTCAGCGCTCCTAAAAAAAGTTTCACTTCAAAATCAATATCTGGTTATCACTCTTAACTTAGTTGAAGACATCTATTGATTCATTTTAGGTGACAATAAGCGCCATTCGCATTGGGTCAGCGATTGTTTATGCGCTATAATTGTCATGTATATTATAGTTACTTCGCGTCAACAAATGCATTGTACAAAATATGCTACAATATGCTTTTTATAATGGCCATTTAACAATTGTATTAATTGGCAAAACATATGCATAGGCGTTAAAACAAGGTTAAATGTTTGAAACATAACTACACTCATGTTTAATTAACTATCCTAAATATTTATGATAAACCAAAAAAAATCTATTAACATATTTAAAACGGTTATGAGTTCATGGCGTCATCTAATATTAATATGTATTTTTTAGTTATAATATACGAGAATCTCGTCTCGTCGTATATATCTGATAATATAAGTCTCTGACAAAAAGTTATCTAACTATTAATATGGAGATTAATATATTGCAAAATTACAACACTGATGCTTGTTTACAATGGCTTAAAGGAAGATTTGCGGCATTTAGGTGACCTTGAAAAACTCGTATGGCTTGATGAATGTCGGTTATCCGATTATCCTTAATCAGTTATGCTTCTAAACAAACGCGATACTAAAAGAAGGCACTATCTTGGCGTATTTAAATTTTAAGGTCATACAAACACAAAAAAGTGAAACGACAAAAGGTCATACGTGTAGGTCAGAAATAGTAGCTTTTCTTATACATAAAAAGTGAAATTAAATTACTTATAAGATAAAACCAATTTAAAAACTAGAACGCTTGTTTATTTTTTTGTTCTGTTTAAAACGAACATTGCATTACATAATATCATTTGTTACGGATAAAAAGGTATATTGGATAGACGTACGCTAAACACATTATTGTTGTGAATACACATTGTATTTCCATACTAACCTCCTTCTCGTTAATACTGTTGGCAGCATGTTCCATACCGTCTAAACATTGCATTATAATTGGAAATACTTTTCTCTCGACGTCGACTGAACTTAACATGAAATTTTTAATATTTTTTATTCTCTTCTCGTCTAGGTCCTGTAACAAAAGGTTGTTTTAAAGCTCGCGTTGTCGGCTAGTTTATTTGTGTACAAAAATAGAGTTGTTTTACAATTTGTGGCTTTCCACGCGACCTAGTTGGCGACGTGCCGAAGTGCATGGCGCCTACACTTGATCGTTATTTTAATAAGGAACAAGTTGGAATTATTCGCATACTTCAACTGCTAATAGCAATGGTTAATTGAATAATTAAACGTGTAATAACAAATCATATCAGTTACTTTGTTTGTTCTTGTTAAGAAGTAAGTTACGTGCTTTGCATTCTACAACTAAGTTAATACTATAATATCTCACGGGAGTTAAACATTTCAAATACATAATGTAGTTACCTGTAACTGTTTAAATACATGAGGCAGCCTCTGTTCGTAGTGTTGTCTCTGTGCTTCATTTGTTTTTCGTAATTGGTCCATATATTCTTGTTTCGCATCTTCGCACGCTTGGCTTCTTAATTTCATATTTGTCTTCTGTTTTTCAACCTCTGCCCGACTGTAATTTAAAAACAGAAACATTACTAACTATTACATAATTCTCAATTAACATGGTTAAGAAGACTTGTTTACATGTAGCAGAAACGTTATCGCAAAAATGTGAATATAACGGCACAATAAATATGAAACGTCGGCCTACAAAACGCTGCACATTTAGTGACGTTCACAAAAATGCCGTGATGTTACATAGTCAACAAAAAAAACGCTCTCTTTTACGCAACTCCTGTTACGAGCTTTTCAAAATTCAAAACTGCACGTTCCGGTGCATTTGTTAACAATCCAACAATGAGATAGTGACTTGTGGGTGAATAAACCAACGCAGCGCTAAGCCATTGTAATATTGTATCGTGTAACGTGTCAGACGGCCTAGATTTTCTTTAATGGTAGCTAAACGAACCGAAGACGGGCATACTAAATACTTAATTGAATGTCTCGAATTTGTAAACATTTCGGCCGTGATGTCATGCTGTTATGGAAATAACCGTTTTAGAGATGATATTTCATGTCCAATGCGGCCAATATTCGATACTAATTGACGTATATAATAATAATCAATATCCTCCCACATAACCGTATTGGAAAAAAACTAATGGCTATTGTTCTCGGATCTTTGATCATGGTATATGTCGACTAGTACCTAAATTTTCCTGTGCTTGTGTTGTTATCAAATCAACTAACGCTATAAAGATGCTGTATTTGGTTTGAACCATAATATCGGATCATAAAATAGCTCTAAAGCTTTTAGGCAGTACTAACGAGTAATGGAGAACAGTAGTTAAAATGCTGGTTTTTAAATGGGAAACATAAATGTATGAAAACATGTCGGCATATAGCATATAACATATCAAAATAACTGTTGCTACGTCGTTACTACACGCTGGTGGAGTGCAGACATGAAACGATTAAAAAAACAGCTTTAATTCACCTGGGGTTGGAGTCATCGTCCGCGCTCTGGGAATCCGCGAGATTCACAATGTTTACTCGTCAAGTGCCAGTGCGATATAAATAAAAAGGACTCGATTTTTCACACTCAGTATTTTTTTGTCAATGATCGATAAAAACAAATATAACATCGCTGTTACGATAACGATCTGAAATATTTTCGAATATTCGTTTGGCGCTATTGTAAATAAAAAAGTGGCGAAATCGAGACAAGCGAGAAGTCCATAATTTTGTGCGGACGTGAAAATATCAAAGTTTTAATATGTTTACTATTATAACACCTATGGTGTATATTTTAATTTTTAAGTAATAAGAGTGTTGTGCATGTAAATAACGTCAATCGATGAATGAGTTGCTTCATTGCGTATAAAATTTTTCCATATATTATAACTGTTTACAACGCAATAGTAGATAACATTCAATCTACCTGTTTCCACTCATACCCACTGCCCAGAAATAAAACACACCACCATAGACCAACAAACAAAGGTACCTAATCTATAACATAGTGTAACATAGTATAGTGACAGATTAGTGAAACCACCGCTACAGCACATTACCTGAGGTTGAAGTCAGCGTCCGCCTTCTGGAACGCGTCGAGCGCCCGCTCCGACTCCCTCGCGGCGCGCTCGTACGCCCGCCGCGCGCGCTCCAGCGCTCCCGCCGCCGTGTTCAACACCGCCATTTGTTTCGCACCTTCGTTCAAGTGTTGCTGGAACGCGCCAGTACATAGGATTACACTTTTATACGATTAACTGTGGGGTATATTAAGAGGAGGCTCCCTTTCTCATTTCTGGCACTGAGAGACCGGTTACGGTACTAGACGCTAATACAGCCGTAATAAAGTTGAATATCGCGTGCGCTCTTTGATCGCGTTCGAGCTCGAAAAGTAAGTCTCAATTCTTATTTCGTTTATAACTAAAGTAATAATTGATCTAGAGAAAAAATATCTTGGTCTTCAATAGTAAACTCTATTTTCTTACTGTTAACATTTATTTTAGACATAAAGTCCAAGTAAATCTTAAAAAAAATGTAATAATCCTTAAAAAAGGCATCATTTTTGAATAAAAATTGAATCGAGCGAAAATGTTACAATTATGTTTCTGTCTTGTACATCGAAAGAAAAAGACCCAATAAATCATATACTAAATTTCCATTTTGATTGTATGTGTGACTGTTTCAGAATATTGATGCAAATTCACATAAAATTTAGGGAGCTTGCCCTTAATACTGTAATGCGTTTCTAGATGTGTTAGGTTGGAATAATCTCGACCTACGTAATTTGTTTATATAACTACTGCCCATTGCGCACGTATGGAATCAATCAAATCATCCTTTACTCATGAAACAAAGCAACGAATAACGTTGATGATGATATTTCACGTTTGGGTGACCTTCCAACGCTAAAAGGATTAAATGTGTAAACTCACAAAATGTACCAACTTTAATATTTTCAATAAATAATATGTAACAATTTTTAATTTGGCTACCACATAACCTATATAATATCTAGTTAAGTTCGTAATGTTTTCAATTTTTACGTAATGCTGCGTTTACCTTCAAATCCCATTGACTCACAAAATTTTAGGTTACATTAATTAATGAAGCTATAAATGTTGCTATTAGCGAATTCTTAATAAACGTTGCAATGAATGCCAAGGTTGAATAACAATCGTTTCTGCTTTGTTCGAACGGTTTCCTTTTCACAATATTGACGTAAGAAAACCAACCGCAGATTTCCAATCCTGAACTTAGTCATCGTATCCAGAAAAACAGGCGTAAGCAGTATATTTGAGTATATTTCTTATTTTTTAGCTATTTATTCCGTACAACAGTAGGTACATTACATAAAATACTTAGATTAAAGAAGCATCAGCTAATATAATTAAAGGGATAATTATGAACTCAACGTTGATCAGATTTAAAGATTAAACTTGAACTCAGAGTAAGACAGAGTTTATACCAAAAAAAAAAAGTAACGTATTCATCAATCAGACGTCTTAATTATACGAGGAATGATTAATTATTTGCAGTATGCACGAATGAGTAATGCAACTAAATGTTGTGCCGGTGCCTCGTGGAAGGTCGACCCGTGGAGCTGTAGCGTGAAACTTTAAAGTATTGTGATAAATGTACATAAAAACTCGGTTTAGTCGCACCATTCATTTAAGAACGACTTGTCCAATAAATAAATTACGCATTCTGCTTATACAATTTTCCAATATATAAACAGCTAATATAGTAAGCGGTAAGAAACACGCCCGATCAGGCAGTCCTATTCTATCCTACTGCTGCCTTATCTATTCTTCGAAACTTTACTTGACACAGATATAGATTGCAATCTCCAGCAGTTTAGCCTATTTATATCGCAATCAAAACAAGAACCACTGCTTGTAGCTAGTTATTAACAAGCAACAAACCTTTCGTTCCTCGCGCAACTCTTTGGCGAGCAAGTGCAACTCCCGCACCACGTTCGACTGCAAGTTTTCCGCCACAACTTCGCGCTGACCCGCGAAGTCGCCTAACTCTTGGAGCAGCTTTATGAATGCCTTACATGGTGTGTATCTATAAAATAAACGTATGATTGTACATAATTTATTGTTATTGATAGTCAAAACTCAGAAGTGTCGTCTTCTTTACATATATTTTGATTTCGGAAATAAGTGTGTTTGTCTGTTGGTACTTGCCTAGTTAATTATTAAATGAGTCTGTATAGAGAATTTGTTTGCAAAACTTACTGATACTCATCCTCTTCTTTTCTTTTAGGTTGATAGTTTTTGACCAGCCTCCTGTAGGTAAACAAGGACACGTTTATAAAAACAGAAATAGTCATACTAAAATTTCCATTTAAAAAAATCAGATTAGAAATCGTCACATTTTTATTGTTGCTAATTTTACTAACAGAAGCAAATAATACGCATCCTTAAACAGCTTGTAAATAAAAAAAATATGGGCTTATAAAAAGTTAATATCATAGCTTCTTGATCATCCGTTCTGTGCTAAACGCCACGCAGTAAAATTGATAGCGCATCATAAAACATCGTTATTATTGATATACTTATGAACATCGAACATCTCATTTGGGAAAAGCACATTAATAAAACGAACATGTAGAGATATGATATAGATTCGGTAAGCGATAATATATTTAGTGAAAGTGGACATTCTAGACATTAGTAATTAATATACAAACATAGCCATACAGGTTCTTGTGACTTCAACTTATCCTTACCGATTCTTATATAAGACTGTTTAACATTTAATTTTATGTTTAACACACATCACTCTCTCACCGTGTGCTTGAGTGAAAGGCTTTGCATGCTTTCTACTGATTTGGAAAACATAAAAATATATATTTTGTAAACAAGTCAACAGCCACTCCGTATTTTTCACGTATCAATATCGACACCGAATCATTTATCGTGAGAAACAACTCATAAATACTTTCTTTTTTTAAAGACAAATACAAATTACATTTTACGGTATTCGATGCAGTGAAAATTGAAATTGAAAAAACTATCAATTAAAAGCAGTGTTATATATAATTAAAAATAAAGTAAAATTTCTTACCTGAGTTTGCCAGCGTATTCTAA